>JAIUZE010070516.1:0-65145 GCA_022085475.1 Heliosperma pusillum | reverse complement strand
AGCTTGACTATTTGCCCCAAATTTAGACAAAGCCCAACTGGTAAATAAATAATTATCACTGATTGTGTATCATGACGGTTTTTATTGTATCAATTTCATTTCCGCATATTTTGTAAATATTTCAGGCGTTCTTTCCTTTCTGCGTGAACAAAGAACATTGGTTTGCTTGTGTTTCGGACTTTCATAAAAGGAAAAATTTCATACTTGACTCCAGATTGCCACGGCGCCCTGATGCAAGGCGTACATTTTTGGTTGATACGGTATGATTTTATGCCTAACTCGCTGAATGATCATGTGCTCGTGTGTTGGATTGACCTGATATTTTTTTAAATCGCTTATCTCATCAGCGAGAAATATGTCATTATTACGTTTATTTTATGGATAACTGTCACAACAACTTCTTCTTGTGTCACGTTCCCTGTTACCAAAACTTTGTTCGAGTCGATTATATAATCTGAATGTTTTTGTATAGCTATTGCCTGCTTTGGAGATCATCGCAAGAGACCGTCCGGGTTACAAAAGACTGTTGCAGATAAAAACTTTTGAGTGGGAGATTGTGAATGTGCCTCAACAAAAGAATGGGTACCTTACGTACTTAAATTATGCTTAAATTATATTACTCATCTTAATATACCATATTTAAATGTTTAACAACTTTCATAGGTATGCTTGCGGAGTCTATCTGCTGAAGTGGCTTGAAAACTTGCGTTTTCAAGCATCATGGATAGATGAGACTTGTTACGAGGTAAGGATGTCTAAACTAAGTTATATTAGTTGAACATTATTGAGCATTTTTTTATTGCAGCACTTTTAATATTGTTGTCAAAAATATATATGCAGGATTTGGATGAATATGGTGAGAGTATGCTTCTTGAAATTATGAAATGGGAGCAAAACAAGAGAAAGGTAATATCAATAACTTTTGAATTCATAATTTTCAATTTTCTTTCGTTTATTTTCAATCTAAGGAGTGGCCTAAACGTAACAATATTTCCCCCGCTTTTACTTTTGTAGGTTTTCGACTAGGCAATATTTTCTAAACACTTGATTATCGAAGGGAGTAGCACAGAACCTAACCCTACATTCCAACCATTGAACCTTGCAAGATTTGGCTGGAGTAAAGTTGTAGATTTCTGTATGTTTGGGTTGTACAGTTAGTGTAATTATTGACCATAGGATCTGTTAAAAGATATCGGTAAGTTTAGGTGGTAAAGACATATAACTTATAGGATCTATTTAAAACAGTTGTACTAGGGCATCAGTTATGAAATTATTGCCTTATACATGCATTAAAAAACAGTGTATGTGCATGAAACAACCTTCCACATGCATAAAATATGTTATCTTTGGGAACTGGCCTATGTCAAGACAGTTATGATTAGCGTAAACCAGTACTTGAAATATAAAATATGATCATCTCGTCTAGACAAGCGGAAAACAGTTCTCAAAAATGTTTCAGAATTAGGTAATTTGATGAATAATAATTGTAAAGCAAATTAAGCTATTTATCATCGGTCGTCTTTTCTAAAAAAAACTCTGATTGTCTAAAAGACTAATATTAATATGGGACAAAGCCCAAATTGAAATAAGCACAAATTAAGTACTTTAAGTTTCCCTACATCATTTCATCAAATTTTTCAAGTTCCTTAATAATTGTCGTATGAGTGCATTAAAAAATAGTATATGTGCATGAAACAACCTTGTACATGCATGAAATATGTTATCTTTGGGACCTGGCCTGTGTCAAAACAATTATGAATTTTCATTCTAAATATGACCATCATGTCTCAAGCGGAAACCAGGATTCAAAACTGACCCTAAATTATGACTGGCCCAATACTAATACTCTCATTGTCAAGCGCGTGCATTGCTGCAAAGTCAACAATCTCCACCCCATCACTTCATAATCCATGCCGCCCCACCACCTTCTCTATTCATGCCATCAATCCAAACATCTTCGTGGCACAAATCAAATAGTCAAACAATTTGTGTATTAATATAGCCCAAGCTTCATCAATTAATCACTTTTAGTTAATTGTTCCCTACATAAATTAATCCTATTTCTCAAGTTCCTCAAATAATTGCCTTTTACATGCATTAAAAATTAGTCTATGTGCATGAAAAAACCTCCTACGTGCATGAAATACGTAATATTCGAGTCCAAACATGGTCATAGGATAAGAGGACCATTATTCAAGTGGACTTTAGTGAGTACATTCTCAAGTGATTTTTGAAGGCTTCACAAGTCGAAATTCTATAAAATAAAAAAGTTCAACAATAAAAGTTCAAATAAAAAGTCCAAATACAAAATTTCAAATAAAAAAGTCCTAAAATGGTTATACATGCTACTGTCAAATTAAAAAAATCTTCAAGTATGCTTCTCAAATGATATTCTTGAAGTTCTTCAAGTATGCTTCTCGAATGATATTCTTCAAGTATGGTGGTCCAACAGTGCAAGTCCCCTGCTTAACTGCACAAGTCCAAACATTGTTTCATTAATCAAATTTGCAAAACTGCCAAGCGACACAAGTATAGTTTCAGGAGAGATAAAAAAAACTGGAGGGAAAATATGTGCTAATAATAGAAAACTTACGCTAATATAAGAGAAAACTTACTCTACTCATCGTCATCGTCGGTGGTCTTTTTGTCACAATTCCTACTGTCATGGTTCGCCATCTCCCCACAAGCCTTGCATCTTCTTAGCGGTCTCTTGCTTACTTCCCCAGCCTTTTCTCTTTGCGAGATCAATCGTTTCCCGGATCCTTTGTTTTTGCATTGTCTTGGAGGCAAAACTTTAATTTCACTAGGAAGACTTGTTCCCAAAAGCATTCCAATTTCAGCATTCTTGTCCATTTTCTTTCCAATACCACTATTACCACTATCATCAATGACACTTGTTACCGCAAGTACCCTTTCTTTGAACCCACGTAGCATGCCCAGCAACTCATCACAATAAACAGGACTTTGT
This sequence comes from Heliosperma pusillum, assembly GCA_022085475.1. NCBI lineage: Eukaryota > Viridiplantae > Streptophyta > Magnoliopsida > Caryophyllales > Caryophyllaceae > Heliosperma > Heliosperma pusillum. The sequence goes on along the minus strand of JAIUZE010070516.1, from coordinate 62,177 downwards.
TCAACTACCGACACGCAAGTGAACAATTCTGACCACAATTCACTGACTTTGTTTTTCTGTACCTCAACTGATCTACAATCAGTGAGCAACTGCGCATCAGAACTGAATATGGGCTTGCAGGTTGCTAGTTTGCTCCACCTATTAATTAAATATTCACTTGGAACTTTCTTAAACCCTCGTTCTCTAAGGACACACAGAGCATGTCTACAGAGCATTCCATGCCTTTCAAACTTCTTGCAAGTGCACACAATTTTTGATTCATCCGTCTTTAACCCAACCACATACACTTTATCCCTTTCTCGATCTCTGATAGAGATGTATTGAATTGCATGTTCCGGATCTTTTTGTATATCCTCAACACCACATGAAAAGCATGCTGCTTTTAATTCCTCCTGAAACTCAAAGAAAATTTTTGGAGTGTAGAATTCTGCTGCATGCTTTTCTATGGCTAGTGGAGTACACAACAAAGGGGACGAGTTCTTTGATTGTGCAATCAGTTTCGATTGAGTCCATCTTTGTGAATCCATTTCACTCTCAAATCTCATCCAAAACTCAACAAGGGTCAAATTTGGATTAGTGAAGTTGCTAAAGAAATTATTTTCTGACTCCGACCTAGAGGTTGTTCTCATCAGACCTCCTAAAAACAAGTCACGAAAGTAAGCTGGAACCCACAACTTTCTCATACCATACTTCTCCTTAAGCCACCCATTATCTGACAACCCATGAGATTCCACAATTGTATTCCACCTTTCCTCAAATTCATTCGGCTCCAAATCTTCACCCCAAACACATGAGTTTATCTCTTTCAGAAAGCTAGTTTCTTTACATATTGTATGCCCTACCTTCTCAGGCAACTTCTTCAATATGTGCCACATGCAATATCTATGTTGCACCTTATCTTTAAAGACTAGTTTCATTCCTTCTTCTATCCCCCCGTCTTCATCAGTTATCATACAAACTGGATGACGCCCCCCCATAGCTTCTAGGAATTTCGTAAATAACCAACGAAATGACTCCTTCCCCTCATTAATAAGAAGTCCTGCCCCAAAGGTAACGCACCTCTTATGATGATCCCCCCCAGTGAAAGGGGCAAAGATCATTCTATAAGTATTTTTCCTAAAGGTAGTGTCAAAGGATGTCATGTCCCCAAATAACAAATAATTTTTTATACTAATAGGGTCAGCCCAAAAAATATGTGACAATCTACCTTTAGAGTCTACTTCAAAATCGAAGTAAAACGACGGACACATGTGTTTTATTTTCATAAAATGCTCAATGAGCATTTGAGCATCACCTTCTGCTAAATACTTCTTTATATCTCTGGAATAATTTTTAAAGTCTTCCAATGACGCACCCACATTCTTATAACCTCTAACGTACTCCTTAAACATCCTAAAGGTCCTAACTGGTCCTTGGTTGACTTTTGCGTTGTCAACTATGAATTTTTTATGAACTATATTCAATTCTCGCGTTTGCGTCAAATGTACCATTGTTAATGGTGTTTGTGGCATATGATTATGACCTTCAACAAAAGCATATATTTGGTATTGACCACTAGGAATTCGCTTAAAGTTAACCCTAGCAGGACACGAAATCCTAGTTCTTTGCCTCCGTTGTTTTGTTCCTTTTGCTTCACATTCTCCAGCCTTATTACACAAACATGTTTTATGCGTGACAACATCCTTAGAAACCTTTTGTGATCCTAATCTAGACACAAAGCCACATTCTTTTGCATATGCTTCATAAAACCCAATACCAAGTTCAAGCTTATCAAATACCATACCAATACTAGGCTTAAGATGGATAGGACAATCAAAAGTACGATTCATGTTGCTTGAAGAACCTTCTGCCTCCTCTTCATCTACTACTTCCTCTACTACGTTGTCTGCATATGTGATGAAATAAAGTAGAATTAAAAAGATGAGGGATACATAAGAAGATGAATTACAGATATACAACACATGTATAGCTCAGTTTTCTTAACACTTGACTTATAGGTGCATGGAAAAACGACACATGTGCATGAAAAAACCCAGTACATGCATGAAATATGAAAAAACTAATGAGGTAGAACAAAATTGTACCTTGAATAACATCAGAAGTCACAGGTACAGGAACCTCAACTGCAATTGCAGATATTTCAGATACGGATTGAGATGCATTAGCTTCTACAATCACTACTTGACTTGTAATTACATTTGAAGAAGTATATGATACAATGTCACTCACATTCCTACAACAAGAAACATCAAAAATTAAATAATGAACGATTTTGATACATATCAGAAAATTACTACATTGATAAAACCCAGATTTTGATGCACCTAATACAAATTAGATGCACATAATTATCTAATTGACTCCCCAAATTCATGATTTCAACAAATTTAGGTAATTTATCAAAATCAACAACCATAATTTCTCAATTGACCCAATATAATTCACCAAACCCTAATTTCACAAACATAATAATAATTACCAGTTTAGCCCAATAATAAAACCATTAATTCAACTAATTTAATAAAAAAAATAAAAAAAATACAATTAGATAACAATATAAACCCTAAATTCACAAAATTTAATCATCAATTTCGAATGTTTACCTCGAATTAACAGTATCCATGGATGGAGAAGCTTTTAACGGTTTGATCGTCGAAGTGTTTGATCGAAGCTTTTTCAATTTCTAATGTTTACCTCGAATTAACAGTATCCATGTGACGATCGAACGGGAGAGAGAAAGGTTTGGGGGTAGAATGGGCGTGATGAACTGATGTCGAAGAGAGAGAAAAAATTATGAGTGAGAAAGAAATTTTGGAAAATGAATGAGATTGAAAGGTTTGGGGCGGGACCCGCGGGAGCGAGAAAATTGGACGTTAGGTGAAGTGTTTGGTTACTTAATCTGAGCTGTTTATATTATAAGATCTAAGGGCTGTAAATGGTTCTCACAGTTCTCATTATACTAGTGGTTCTCACCGGATCCTGACCCTATATATATATATATATATATATAGGTGGGTTCAAATGAGTCCCTCCTACTCTTTTGAGTCCTTGAGTCCTAATCCAAGCCATTGGATCAAGTGGATGAATGGCTAGGATTAAAACAAAATGGATGGCCAAGATTCAATCTAACCCCCTTCAAACCCTAATATAAATACCCTTTTTCCACTCCATTCCTCTCATTTTCACCTCATCCATTTCTCTTTCTACCTCCCTTCTCTCTCTTCTTTCCTCTAAAAAAAAAACCAAAAAACTAAAGCCCCCACCGGACACCACCCCACCGGACACCATCCCACCGGCCGCCATCATCGCCCAACACCGCCACCTCCTCCTCCCGGCGTTCCTCCTTCCGCGCGCCACCGTCGCCCTCCTCTCTGCCTTCATCCTCTTCTCCACCGCGCCATCCTTGCACAGCCAGCCGCCACCACCACCACAGCCTCCCTTCCGCGCCACTTCCTCTGCCGCCGTCACCCTCCCTCGCACAGACCCACCCACCCTTTTCCGGTGCCGTCGCAGCCTACCCCCAACCCCACCACCACTATTTCCAAATCTGAAAAAAAGAAAAAAAAATAACCACCACTTCCGCCACCACCAAACACAACAACAAGCATTCCACAACCCTTTTTAGATCTCGTTTTGATTTTTTACATCTTGGTATTGATTTTTTGTTTTTTCAAAATCTACCACCATTTCAGATTTTTGTTTTTTAGATTTTTTATGTTTTTAATTTTATTTTAGTTCTCATTTTTATATGTTTTTTTTTTTGAGATTCACTATATTTTTTAGATCTTATGTTATTTTTAATATTTTCTTATGTTTTTTTTAGATTCGTTTTTTATTTTAACCTTTTCAGATCTAGTTTTTTGTTTTTCATGTTTTTTATGTTCTCGTTTTTTTTTGTGTTTGGTTGATTTTTTTATATTAGATCTCATTTTTTTATACTAAAGTTACACTAGTATGCACTAAAGTTACACTAGTATGCATGTACTAAAGTTACACTAGTATGCATGTACTAAAGTTACACTACTATGAGCTGAAGTTTCACTAGTATGTACTAAAGTTTCACTCGTATGTACTAAAGTTTCACTCGTATGTACTAAAGTTTCACTCGTATGTACTAAAGTTTCACTAGTAGTTACTAAAGTTTCACTATTATGTACTAAAGTTTCACTCGTATGTACTAAAGTTTCACTCGTATGTACTAAAGTTTCACTAGTATTTACTAAAGTTTCACTATTATGTACTAAAGTTTCACTATTATGTACTAAAGTTTCACTATTATGTACTAAAGTTTCACTCGTATTTACTAAAGTTTCACTATTATGTACTAAAGTTTCACTAGTATTTACTAAAGTTTCCCTATTATTTACTAAAGTTTCACTATTATGTACTAAAGTTTTACTAGTATTTACTAAAGTTTCACTATTATGTACTAAAGTTTCACTATTATGTACTAAAGTTTCACTATTATGTACTAAAGTGTTTCACTAGTATGTACTAAAGTTTCACTATTATGGACTAAAGTTTCACAATTATGGACTAAAGTTGCACTGGACTAAAGTTATTCATTAAGGACTGAAGTTATTTAATTAATGACTATAGTTACATTAGTATGGACTGAAGTTACATTAGAAAAGGTTAAAGTTACCTAAACATGAGTTACACTATAATTGACTAAAGTTACACAGTTAATAAATGAAGTTTCACTAATAAAGTTTAAAGTTACAAAAATAATGGTTGAAGTTACACTTTTAATGACTTAAGTTAGCCTCATAAAAAGGAAAAAATCACATAAACTTATCTTAAAGTTACATAAATTCAAATTTATATACTCGAAATCAAATTTTATTTTGAAGTTACACAAATAATGGTTGAAGTTACACTTTTAATGACTAAAGTTACCCTCATAAAAAGGTAAAAATCACATAAATTTATCTTAAGTTACATAAATTCAAATTTATATACTCGAAATCAAATTTTATTTTGAAGTTACACAAATAATGGTTGAAGTTACACTCTTAATGACTAAAGTTACCCTCGTAAAAAGGTAAAAATCACATAAACTTATATTAAAGTTACATAAATTCAAATTTATATACTCTAAATCACATTTTAGCTTAAAGTTACACAAATAATGGTTGAAGTTACACTTTTAATGACTAAAGTTACATCATTATATACTCGTAATGTAGGTGAAAGTCATTAAACCTCACTCATTTGGTTCTAATCTTGTCCATTCATTTTGTTCTAATCTTGTCCATTCATTTTTCTTTTAATCTTAGCCTTCCATCTTGTTCTAATCTTGTCCCTCCATCTCTTTCATCCAAAGGGCAAGATGAGGACTCATGGACTCAATTTTGAAGGTGGACTCATTATAACTTGCCTATATATATATATATATATATATATATATATATATATATATATATATAGAAATTGCATCCGGTGAGTCCACATATCTTAGGTGAGTACGTCCCGCGATTCTCTACCATTAGATCTTAGACAAGTGAATGGCTGAGATTAATCCTTGATTGACATATAAAAACCTCAAATCTTCAATGAGCAGCGTCATAACTCAGTATAGTTTTCTCTCTCTTCTTTTTTTTATCTCTCTCTATAATTACTGCTCTTATTAAATCCCTAATTTTCCCCACTGACGATTTTCTAAGGAAATCACACGCCCTTCATCCACGATTATTGAATCAGAGCAGTTAATTAAACTCTGATTTCACATACTTTGATCGCTCATCTTCAATCGATTTCTAGGTGAGTTCTATTTGCTGTCAAATTTCTTAGTCAATTACGACAAATCGATTTTATTTTTCAATTTCGATTTTGTTAATTGATGTTAAATTTAGAATCTCGTATTTTTCAATTTAAGCAATTTGTGATTCCATTAATTTAATCAGTACAAGTAATTCATTAATTTCTGCTGATATCAGATCTTTGAAATTGCTTATTTTGATTGCATACCTTCAACCGATTAACATGTGATTTGTAGACCTTCTAGTTTCTTTCAAAATTCTTATTCAATTACAGCAATTTGATTACGATGCATTTTGTTTCTCGGATTTTATTTTCATTAATTGTATAGATACTGAGAACAACATGCGCACAAATAATTACTTTACTTCTTTACATTTGAGGTTCCTTGTCGACGGTTTTCTTTTTACTGCATTGATGTCGTGTTGATGTTTATCGTCATAATGTTGCAGTAAAACTAAAGTATCAGATTAAAGTACTAGTGTTACTGTAAAGACATTACTGTAATGCTAGTACAGTAATCGGGTTACTGTAACATGTCATTAATCATTGAAAGAGATGTTTGTAGATATATGTAGCAGAGCAGTTGTTGCTATTGTTTGTCATTTTCATTTCAACATAGTATTTGGGTTCTTCACCACAAGCTCACATAAGGTTTAATATATTTTGTTCGATAGAAACAACAACCTGCGCAATGAAAGAGATGTTTGTAATGAGATGAGTAAGTCGTTTGACCGTGTTTGTTACTTTTAAATGTCCGTTGAAGAGACATCTTGCAAAATGGAGCAAATAACTTTAGGCTGTTACGCTTATGGATTGCTGATAAGATACCCATTTTTTCACTTTTTTTTGTGCGTTCTTATGTTTTCTCGAGTATTTTCATCCCATAGATTGTGTTTTTATTGTTCATCATATAAGACACAACAGTCTTTCTAATGTAGGCATTGGGATTGATGATGAAGAACTTGCTCGTTTTATATCCCCATGAACAAAATATTACAAACATCTATCATTATCGGGATGGAGAGGGTCTGCCTTGCTGACATTGGCGAACAAACCATCATACCCGAAGGTAATAGCAAGCACGTGCATGCCGGACAATATCTAATAGCAGGCGGTATTGCAAGTGTTGCATATCGTAGTGCTAATACTCCTCTTGATTGTTTGAAAGTCGTTTTGCAAGTTGAAACAAAAGATGCTCGCATCATGCCAGAAGTAAGAAAAATATGGAAAGAAGGAAAAATTATATGCTACTGATTATTATGAAAGTAACAGTTCATTTGTAATACCATATCGACTTTCATTTTATGTATTTTTCTTTTAGAAGCAAGACTGATTATTATTATTATTAATTATTATATTTTTATTTTTTTTAGCGTTACCGTAAGAAGGAAATATTATAACATTAGAGTAATATTTAGTTCATTACAGTAACACATATACAACTAATTCTCATCCTGCTACTTTACAGTGATAGCATTACGGTAAATCATTGATTCATCATAGTTCTTTTCATTTATTTCATTCAAGGGAGATCAATGTTATAGTGTTACCGCAATAACATTGATTCATTAAAGTAACATGAGAACAACGTTAAAGTAATATATCTAGTTCATTACCAAATGACACGATGTATAAAGTAATTTTAAATTTTAAAGGTAAAGATTAGTCTTTAATTATTAAAGTATCTGTGTTACTGTAACAACTATACCGTAATGCTAGTTCATTACAGTAACACTTATACAACTAATTCTCATCCTGCTATTTTAGAGTGATAACATTATGGTAAATATTTGATTCATTAGAGTTCTTTTCATTTATTTCATTAAAGGGAGATTAATGTTACCGTGATAATGTAATAACATTAATTCATTAAAGTAACCTGAGAACAACGTTGGAGTAATATATCTAGTTCATTAGCAAACACGGTGTATAAAGTAATTCTAAATTGTAAAGGTTAAGATTGGTCTTTAATGATTAAAGTATCAGTGTTACTGTAACAACATTACAGTAATACTAGTACAGTAATCGTGCTACTGTAACGTTACTGATTCATGAAAGTAACACAGACACAATGATACAATTCCAACTTGAATTCATTTCGACAACAAAGACAAGATTATACAAAATAGTTAAGTTACTTGTGATAAGTTAACGCGTTTCATAATACCACATTACACCAATGTTAAATTCTACCTCATAATCACACATCAAACCCACAACAATCTTAAAAGTCTCTTATAGTTTCAACTTCAATGACATTGCCTTCTTCACACACAACTTCATGATTTTCATACGAAGAATGAGCCCTCAGTCTTTATTTTTTTCCTTCTTCCTGGGTTGGTACGTCTTGTATGTTGTGGTCTTCTGTTGATGTTGTTTATAATTTATGAGTATTCCTTGTCAGTGTGACACTCTTTTTTGTATGTGTCGTTCTTTAGCACAACTGGCTTTTTGTGTTGGTTGCTTTATGAAACTTTCTTCCTTGAATTTCCTGATATTTAAAACAACATTACAGTAACAATGTTATTGTAACAATATTACAGTAACATGTGTCAAGTATCATACGAAAGTTAATTTAATCCCCAAAATTTACCGTAGTTGTTTGAAAGGAAGTCAAGTTATAAATTCCACAATGTCATAACCTTAGCTTTGTTACGAACATTATGAACACATAAAATTGACATACAATCGGATATTATTACAGAAATCAATCGCAATTTAACAAAGCGCAAAATAAACAAACATTCATAACTTTCATCATCTCTTAACCCTAACTTTTCCTCACTATCAGCTAGAACACACAGAATCGGCATTTATAGTATGAACAATCACCAACAACAACATGAACACATATAATTGACAACGAACAATATAATATGATACTATAACACGATTTAACAATTCATAAACTCGCATATGATTACATGAATCAATAGTCGTTTAACAAAGCATAAAATAAAATCGTTGTTCTATTTCACCATATCATAACCCTAATTTTCCGCAGAAACACTATGAGTACATATAATCGACATTAATCATATGTACACAACTATAGAAACACGTACAATGTGAGAGTCAAATTAACATTATCCTAATGCAACGAAACTAATCTAAATCGAATATGACAGGTGAAATAATGTTGATTTTTACCTCTTTATTTTGTTTGTAATCAAGAATAGATGATAATAAGCGTGTTAAATTTTGATTTTTGATTGGTTTTGGCTGATTTGTTGTTGAATTTGGAAGATTTTGGCAGATTTGTTGATCAACAAGATTTTCGATTGATTTTGGCAGATAGAGAAGTTGATTTGTTAGTTCATAGAGAGAGAAGGGGTTTTTTTAGAGAGAGATTTTTTTTTTATATGATTAAACGTTTTGGCAGTGATTTTGGGTTTTATTATTTGGGGGAAATTTGGTGGGTGACGTGGATTAATGAGGACTGTTGGATCTTGTTGATCCAATGGTCCTAATTGATAGGACCGGACTCATCTAAGGACCTAGACTCACCGGATGCTCACTCTATATATATATATATATATATATATATGACCTATGACCTACTCTATTATTATGGGTAAGAGAAAAAGTGATATATGCTTGTCCCTCACCAAGCCCCATGACCGACGGCCCCCACCCCATGCAATGAGAATAAGTTCTCATTTTTTCCACTCATGTTTCTCCATTACGTATCTCTCTCACACTACAACTTGAAGAAGTTCTTCAAAACAAAGTTCTTATATATTATCTCATAATATTACTAGTAGTAGTAATATTCATATAAGATATATGTTACAATGGCTGCCTCATATATTATCTAGTAGTATAAGATAAGAGGTGATTCGGGCTAGTATAGGCGCAACTAAGAGAAGTGCTTCTATACTTGAAACTTAAGGAATTTCATCCCATATTTATTTAGCTCAAGAACAAGAATAGGAAGGTGTCCTATTCTTGTGTCCATTTCGGCCAAAAGCAATGTGAGGAATCGACTTTCTTCTTATCTTTTGTATTTTATTGTTTGCATGCACTAGATCTAGGACAAATAATTAAAGATTTAATTAGTTGATCATAAGAAGCGTCTTAGGAGGAGGTTATTGAACCTAACAATTGGTATCAGAGCATTTGGATGTTGCATGCAAATCGGTTATTAGTTTTTACGAGTTAAAAGTAATTAAATAAAACTAGAAATTTGTGTTTTATTTGACAAAGCCAAAAAATATTCATGCATGTTATACCTTCTGGTCCTAAAATCGTTTTAGGTCATTTTGATGATTTATGGATGATTATTGCTTTGTTTAATGATTTTTAGTTAAATAAACACATTTTAATGAGTAAAATGGACTTTTAATCTCTAAAACTAGTTATAGTTTGAATATTAACATGAAATTTTATTATGATATCACATGCATATTTTAACTACTGTATGGAAAATTTGAGATAAATATGATTTATTTTGCATGATTTATGATTTTTTAATGATTAAAATGTCCATAAATGGTGATTATTTTAGCAAAAATAGCTAAAAAGAATTTTATGGCATGATAAATTATCATATATTGAAAATATATTATAAATATCAGATATAAAAATAAAATTTATTAGATTAATTTTCACATGCTTTAGAATTTTTATTTGTTAAAACCGATAAAGTGCAACTATATTTTTTCTCTAAGATAATTCGAAATTTTTTTACCAACATTTTGACATGTTGAAGGTTCTCAAAATGTTCCATAATGTTCAAAATTTTCAAATTTATGAATTATTGTTATTAAATTTGGAATTATTTCATAATTTTTATGTAAATAAAGGTAAAAAACGAGCAATAATGTAAAACCGAGTTGGATTATTGTCAAATATTTAGTAAAGACTAAATTTTGAGTCCTAAAACAGTTATGATAATTAACTTAGGATTAAATTTGATTTAAGTATTGATTTGTGATTTTAATTGGCTATTATCACGTATTTCCATAAAACCGGGTTATATACGATATAAATTTTATTAGGGCGATTTGGCACATTAATATTGCATGAGTATCACATATAATTATGCTACATTTTGAATGGATGAATGTGATTTTTGGATTTATGTAATTTTGAATTATGTTATTTGTCTTAGTATGACCTTAGTTTTTAATCGATATTACCCGTGATGTAAGGGAATATTGATTCGGTTGTAATTAAAAGGTGATCTCGTATCACCTTTTTATTTTACTAGATTTATTTTAAAAATGTATAATAGGAAAGTCATGTTATTTTACTATATATTTTGTAATTATTTGTAATTCCGTAATTTCCTAAAGACGGTGTCATTCAGAAAGGCGTTCCGAAAAAGACGATGTCCTTGGGAGGCTTGCACATGAAGTTCAAGGGACCAATGAAGTTGGTTTCCGAATTTTTAAATAGATTATTTGATTTTCTATTTCTAGGAAGGTCATACTAGTAATTTATTTATTGTTGCATCGTATTTATATGTTACATGCATGCCAAATCGCCACATTAATAACACATGCATAACATATCGTATTATCGACTGTGTCAATTATAACTATCGATCGATCACTAATTTAGTTCACTTAAAAGAGATAGATAATAAATTGACTTGACCTCTATGTTTTATTAATTGAGACTTAGCCTTGACAAATAGTAGAAGCCATGAATCCCAATTTCATTATGGGATAGGCTCGGCTCACCGTGGTGCTTCCTTTTTACGTTGGGTAAGTGGAATAATAAATTGTTATTACATCGAAATTTGGTTGTTCTCTACGGAAAGATTAGGTTACGTGGCCCATGTGTTCCAGCCTAAAGATGGTAATAAAAATATTTCATCGACCAAGAGTTCTAATTGTAGAATCGGTTAAAGAGTTATATTAATAAAGGTCGTAGACTCCGTGGCTCACATATGCCCGAGTTAATATAGATTTGGGTCTTGGAAACATTTGTATAATTGGATAGAGGTCATTATATAAATGCTTGACTTGTTTAAAAATGTTTACAAGTTTAAGAAAACGATAGATGTTAATATTTCCTTTTTTTTATCTCCGTTTTGTAGTTAATTTGATTTATCGCAATGGAATTGTTTGACGATGTCACGCCTATTACCATTGATACTTGGCTCCAATCATTTAAAGAGAAATGCACCATAAACGATAAGGAACCGATTAGGGAAATTCGCTATGGCATTGGTAAAGATCGGAATACTTGCTTCTTTACCACTTCTTCTCCTCCCACTCCTATCATTATGCCCACCACTATCTAGAGTGTATATTTGGAAGGAAAATTCACTATTTCCGCGACATTTTAATCTTTATCGCTTAAAGAAGCGAAGAGAGATAAGGGAGCAAGTGGGAGCTCAAGCAAAAATGTCCTTGCAAATAAGAAGAAGAAGTTCAAAAGAAAGGCTAGCAAGAGCAAGAAACTCAAACCCAAGATTTGAAAGGAAGTGGCTAGTGGGACTACCACAACCAAAACCAAGAAGGGTGCCCAAATCGATCATAAGTGTCATTATTGTAATGTCATTGGCCATTGGAAGCAAAATTGCCCAAATACTTGGGAGATATTAAAGCGGGACTTCTTACTCCAGTAGGTAATAATTCTTCCGAGATTTATGTTGATTTAAATTATACATCCACATCAACATGGGTATTGGATACCGGTTGTGGTTCTCACCTTTGTAATCATGTACACGGGCTAAGATATGTGGAAGAGCTAAGCAAGAGTGACGTGGATCTCAGATTAGGAAATGGAGCTAAGATAGCCGCCATCTCAAAAGGGACCTATGTACTTGTTTTAGCAAATGGTTTGAAGTTACATCTTAATAATTGTTATTATGTACCTTCTTTGTCAAAGAACATTGTATCTGTCTCCGTATTAGACGTTGAAGGATTTTCTTTTGCCATAAAAAACAATCGTTGTAATTTGTTCAAAAATGACTTGGCTTTGGGCCAAGTCATTGCAATTAATGGTATTTATGTTCTTAACCCTTCAATTTCCACCAATATCTAAAACATTATATCTAAAAGACTCAAAACAAGTGATCCAAATGAATCTTACATTTGGCATTGTCGATTAGGTCACATAAATGAGAAATGCATAAAGAGACTAGTATCAACTGGAATCATTAAAACATTTGATTTTGAATCATATGGAGTATGCGAATCTTGCCTTTTAGGGAAAATGACTCGCGCACCTTTTATTGGAAAGGGAACGCGTGCAGGTGACTTGTTGGGACTAATACATACCGATGTATATGGACCAATGAGTATCACCGCAAGAGGAAATTATGACTACTTCATCACCTTTATCGACGATTTAAGTAGATATGGGTATATCTACTTAATGAAGTATAAAAGTGAAGCATTTGAAAAGTTAAACGAATTTCAAAGCGAAGAAGATAACCAATTGAACAAAAAGATTAAAGCATTACGATCCGATCGTGGTGGTGAATATCTTAGCAATGAATTTATTTTACACTTGAAAGATTATGGCATTTTATCGCGATTAACTCCACCTGGAACACCCCAACACATTGGTGTTTCCGAAAGGAGGAACATGACCCTACTAGATATGGTACAGTCCATGATGAGTCAGACGATTTTACCAAACTCATTTTGGGGATTTGCGCTTGAAACGGAAATAAGATCATTAAACCAAAGCCCGACAAAAGCCGTCGAAAAGACTCCATACGAGTTATGGAAGGGAAAGGTCCCTAATTTGTCATACATGAAAATTTGGGGTTGCGAAGCCTTCGTCAAGAATAAATCAACTGACAAGCTTGCTCCCAAGTCTGACAAATGTGTCTTTGTGGGTTATCCAAAGACAACTCGTGGATACTACTTTTACAACTCACAAGAGGACAAAGTGTTTGTGGCTCGTGAGGCTGTCAATTTAGAAAGGGAAATTTGTTTCTAAAAGACATAATGGAAGAAAATTTGAACTTGATGAAGTACTTGATCAAGTTCAAGAGCCGCAATAGGAAGAAGAGACGCGTGAAAATGTTCCATTGTCGTCTAATTCTGAAATTGTCCAAAGGAGGACGGCAGGAAGAGTGACTCGCCAACCTTATAAATACATAGGTATCATCGAAGAGAAGAATTGCGAGCTTGACATATTACTTTTAGAAAGTAATGAACCTCCAACCTACAAGGCATCCATTGTTAGTCCCAATTCTACCTTATGGCTAGAGGCCATGAAATCCGAAATAGACTCTATGCATGAAAATCAAGTATGGGACTTGGTTGATTTACCTAAAGGCGTTCGACCCCTCCAGTGTAAATGGATCTTTAAAGTAAATAATGGAATAGATGGACATGATGATGTCTACAAGGCAAGGTTGGTAGCAAAGGGTTTCACGCAAATCCATGGTCTTCATTATGATGAGACATTTGCTCCCGTAGCCATGCTAAAATCAATTCGGATAATGTTAGAAATTGTCGTATTTTATGACTATGAAATAGGCAAATGGATGTCAAAATTGCCTTCCTAAATGGGTATTTAGAGGAGGATGTGTACATGACACAACCCGAGGGTTTTGAAGATCCTACTAATCCTAACATGGTGTGCAAACTTAAGAGATCCATCTATGGTCTTAAGCAAGCATCAAGAAGTCGGAATCATCGTTTTAATCATGTGATAAAAGAAAATGGTTTCACTCGAAGTGTCGCGGAACCATGTTTATACATGAAGTTTAGTGGGAGCAAGGTGGTCTTCCTTGTCTTGTATGTAGATGACATACTCTTCATTAAGAATGATGTACCAATGCTCTTTTCCGTGAAGGATTAATTGGGAAATCATTTCCAAATGAAAGACTTGGGAGATGCACAACGCATCTTAGGTATCCGGATCTATAGAGATAAATCTAAGAGGATATTGGCATTAAGTCAAGAATCTTATATTGATAAGATTTTTCACCGTTTCAGCATGGAAAACTCCATGAGAGGTTTCATTTCTATGTGAAGTGGGGTCGTTTTGAGTAAGTCACAATCACCCACTGAACCCGAGGATGTTGAGCACATGAAATCGATCTCATATGCTTCCGTCGTTGGATCGATCATGTATGGCATGATGTGTACGCGTCCCGATGTCTTGTATGCTTTGAGCACGGAAATTAGATATCAAGCTAACCCATGTGAGGACCATTGGAAAGCCGTCAAGAATATCCTTAAGTACGTGAGAAGGATTAAGGATTCATTCTTGGTGTTTGGAGAAGACTCGGAGTTGAATGTAATGGGTTACACCAACTCGAGCTTCCAAACTGATAGGGATGATATGAAGTCACAAGTTGGCTTTATTTTAATGATCAATGGAGGTGCGATAAGCTAGAGAAGATTCAAAGAATCAACCATAGCGAATTCTACAACGGAGGCTGAGTACATTGCAGCATCTGAAGCTGCAAAAGAAGCTGTATGGATAAGGCAATTCTTAGAAGGACTTGTTGGAGTAAGTGTCCTCAACAATAGTGCGATCACTTAATTAAACCTCATTAACAAAAATACAAAGGGATGATTAACTTTATAGTCAACTGATCCACATTAATCGGTAATGATTGGCTTACTAGAGTTTGACATTACTGTCGTATGACGGTGGTGATCAGTTGATCCCTTGAGGTCACACCGAAAGGACGATTCCCTAATCAAGAATATTAATTAATTGTATAACGATACAGATTAATTAATCCCTTAAACAGAACAAGTTTACAAGTGAGAAATATATCTTATTGTAATATGATTAAATAAGATTCAATAATATAATTGTTATATTAGAATGCTTAATGTTTATGAAACATTTGAGATAAGCATGATTGGTTAATCATAATTACAATTAGTTGTAAATTATATTAACCAAATATGAGATGACCCATTTTACATACATGTAATAATAAATTATTACTTAAAATTTTAAGTGGAATTTATTTGTTATAAGATTATATTTAAATCAGTTAAATATACATTCATAAGCATAATTACATGTAACATGTCACATGTCACATGTCACACATAGGACATATGACAAATTACAAAAGATAAAATGGACACCCATGTAATGTGGTGCACCAGTTTTAAGGGGTTGTTAGGGTAGATGTTTAGGTTTTAATTATTGTGCTAATTAATATTAGACAATATGATTATAACCTAAAAGCCTAGAGCTAGTCTACTTTCTTGTAAAGACAAAAAGTATGAAGCATGCTCTCCTCTCCCTATGCTTGGCCGGATTGGTGAGCTTTATAAGGAGATGTTTTCTCCTCTCATTTGGCACACTAGATCTCATATTCAATTACAACTTTCTCACACTAGAAAACGTAAGAAGTTTCTCTTATAATCAAGTTCATATATTACTAATGGTTTACAATGTTACTAAGTGTAGTAATGGTTGTATTAGTTATATTGCTTAAGGGTTCTTCTCATATTATCTATTAAATAATACAAGAGGAGATTTGGGATAGTCTAGGTGCAACTTAGAGGAGTGTCTCTACACTTGAGGCTTAAGAAAGTTCATCCCATGATGTTTTAGCTCAAGAACAAGAATAGGAAGGTGTCATATTCTTGTGCCCATAATCGGCCAAATGCAATGTGAGGAATTATTTTTCTCCTTATCTTTATGTTTCATAGTTTGCATGCACTAGATCTTGAAAGCTAATTAAAATGTTAATTAGCATTACTTAAGAAATGTCCTAAGTGTAGGTATATGAATCTAACAGGACTAAGAGTAGTCCCTTATGCCAAAGATCCAATCACAATCTATTGTGACAACAATGGGGCCGTCTTTCAAGCTAAGGAGCCCAAGTCGAGCAACAAGTCTAGACACGTGCTCAGAAAGTTTCATGTCATTAGAGATTACATTGAGACAAAGGAAGTAGCGATTTGTAAGGTTGGGACAGATGATAACATTGTTGATCCTCTAACCAAGCCTTTATCGCAGGCTAAGCATGACCAACGTGTAGTTTCCATGGGTCTTTAGCGTATGCCTAACATGTTTTAGATTATGAGATATGTAATAATAACATTGTTTTGATTATTCATATATGATAATCGCATTTATCGTTTAAAGTTTTATTCTAAACTTTTTAATTGCCTTGCTATATCCAAATAGGTTGTAGTGACAACCTTGAACCCTATTAAAGTGAATTGGATTAACATAGCATTGACCCCTAGTTGCTTACATGAGATGACGTCTCCAAGTGACTAGAGTTTGATGCGATTGATGGCAAGTTCAAGTGCCATAGGGTCATAAGAGATGACTAGTCGATCACATAGGCAGACTGTATGGGACACTCAGTCGGGCAGTGACCGCTAATAGAGTTATGGAAATTCATATAGCCTGGTCGTGGCGAGAGCTACTATAGTATTCTTTTTTAGTCACTTCTTTAGACTAAAGACTGTTCGCCCAAGTTGACACAGTTTCTGATTGACTTTGATTTTTGCCCCAAGCCATTCTGTAAAAAGGGGTGAATAGGCAAGTTTTGGGTCATAAAGAACTGTGAGTTTACGAAGGGAACATTGCGATAGGAATTTTCCAACCCCTTGTCAGGGTTAACTAATATCTCAGGGCCACTCGAGTAGTAGTGAACTGGAAATGCGTGGCCACGCTCGGAAGGTATCTAAGGTAGATAATTTCGGTCAGACAGTTACTCTCCAGATCGAGGAAACCACTCAAGATATGATCACATGCAAGTACGACCTGCAAGACACCTTGC
Source organism: Heliosperma pusillum (assembly GCA_022085475.1). NCBI lineage: Eukaryota > Viridiplantae > Streptophyta > Magnoliopsida > Caryophyllales > Caryophyllaceae > Heliosperma > Heliosperma pusillum. The sequence goes on along the minus strand of JAIUZE010070516.1, from coordinate 44,728 downwards.
ATTGAGTGGGAGATTATAATAGGACAATAGAATTGGTGACACATACTTGTTTCAGACAAGTGGGAGATTGTTGGAGTAAGTGTCCTCAACAATAGTGCGATCACTTAATTAAATCTCAATAACAAGAATACAAAGAGATGATAAATAATATAATCAACTGATCCACATTTATCGGTAACGATTGGCTTACTAGAGGTTGACGTTACTGTTGTATGACGGTGGTGATCAGTTGATCCCTTGAGGTCACACCGAAAGGATGATTCCCTAATCATAAAAGTTAATTAATTGTATGGCGATACAGATTAATCAATCCCTAAAATTGAACGAGTTTAATTTAATAAATGAGAATTATATCTTATTGTAATATGATTAAATAAGATTCAATTTAGTAATTAAATCGTTATATTACTAAGATTGACCAATGAGAATGATTGGTTAATTATAATTATAATAAGTTGTAGATTATATTAACTATATGTGATATGACCCATTTTAAATACATGTAATCATAAATTATTACTTAAAATGTTAAGTGTAACTTATTTGTTATAAGATTGTAATTAATTAGTTAAGTATGCATTTATAAGAATAATTGCATGTATCATGTCACATGTCACACTTGTGACATATGACAAATTATAAAAGTTAAAAGGGAAGTCCAATTACCTTAAATGGGCCGGTTTGGGGTGGTTAGGATTAGGGTGATAATTGCTTTGTGATTTATTGCAAAGACATAATCATTTCCCTAATTACCTAAGACCTACTCTAATCTAGACCTGGCAAAACTGACCCGACCCGAATAACCCGACCCGATAAGACTGACCCAAGACCCGAAAGCGACCCGGAATTACCTGACCCGAGGATGACCCGAAACCCGAATTGACCCGACCCGACCCAGACCCAGACCCGACCCGAACCATCACTGACCCGAAAGAGACCCGACCCAAAATAACCCGACCCGAAACCACCGACCTACGGACAAACCAATTTGAAATGATCCTAAATGACCCAATTTATTGTGATTAGGGGTGATAATGGGACGAGACGGCCCACGTGTAGCTCAAACTCGGCTTGGTCCAAGTCGGCTCGAGCGAGTTTGGCTCGACGCGGGCTTGACTCGAAAACTAACTTGATCATTTTGACCTTAAAATGGCCAAAATAAATCGGATATGAATCTAAAATGTCCCGACCCAAAATGACCCATACCCGAAATGGCCCAAACCCGAAGTGACCCAAACCCGAAACTGACCCAAACTCGAAACTGACCCGACCCGACCCGACCCGATCCGAAAGATTGAGCAAACCCGAGATGACCCGACCCAAACTGACCCGACCCAAACCCGACCCGTTTGACCCATTTGCCAGGTCTACTCTAATCCTATGGATAAGAGAAAAAGTTAGGCATGCTTGTCCCTCACCAAGCCCCATGACCGATGGCCCCCCACCCCATGCAATGAGAATAAGTTCTCATTTTTTCCACTCACAATTCTCATGCTTCTCCATTACTTATCTCTCTCACACTAAAACTTGACGAAGTTGTTCAAAACAAAAGTCTCATATATTATCTCATAATATTACTAGTAGCAGTAATATTCATATAAGATATATGTTACAAATGGTACCTCATATATTATATAGAACTATAATATAAAAGGTGATTCGGGATAGTCTAGGTGCAACTAAGAGGAGTGCTTCTACACTTGAAGCTTAACGAAGTTCATCCCATATTCATTTAGCTCAAGAACAAGAATCGGAAGGTGTCCTATTCTTGTGCCCATTTCTAATGTTAGGAATCGACTTTCTTCTTGTCTTTTGTATTTTATTGTTTGCATGCAGTAGAGCTAGGACAACTAATTAAAGAATTAATTTTTTAATCATAAGAAGTGTCTTATGAGGCGGTTATTAAACCTAACATAATCAATAAGAAACATAAAGTTCATCTCAAAACAACATTTTTGGAAACCATCTAAAACAAGGATCCACTTTAAACGGTCATAACTTAAGCGTTAGACATGGTAATGAAGTAATTTTAAGTGGAGGTGATAACTTATTCTCTTACGGTTCCAACGGTAGGTTACACGACCAAAACAAGCAAGAAACTAGGAAGATATGACCATTTTACGAACGTTGGTCAGCCACATAATAGGCACTCGGTCGAGTGACCTCCACTTGATCGAGAGACAATCGTACGCGATTGAGTGGCCGACAATCAGGGGCTTCTGTTTCGAGGGAACTTGGTCGAGTAGGTCACCCTACTCGGTCGAGCAGGCCATTGGACAACACAAACAAGTGTTTAAAACATTCGAAACTCAACCAAAAGGGTAATATTGACTCAAATCCAACACTCAACAACATTCCAACATCATGTGAGTCACAAAGCGTCCATCACAAGTATCAACGGAGTTAATTAAAAAACCTTAATGACTTTAACATACAACTAATTAACAAAAGGGTAGATTAACTACCACACTATCAACATTTCAACATGTGAGAGCATCAATTCATACCAATAGTTAACAAAGAACTCCTATTTCTCATAAATATAAATACTACCCTAAAACACATAGAAAACACATAAAATGTGATATCGAGTAACCCGTCAACATTATCTTATTTAGCGTCTTCTAAGCTTTCCGTAAATCAAGAAATAGTCTTCAACCGGGTCCTCTAAGTCTCTACCAAACATTATAATACAAAATGATAAAGATTTCTCACACTAGAGAAAGACGGACGATTTGAATAAGTGAGAAAGGTGGCGACTTTCATACCTTGAAAGATAGAGGAAGCTGAGAGGATTCCGAAACATTAAATGAATCTAGATTTGGTTAAGAAATAAAGGTTTTATGAGAGTTTTGATGGAGAAGTTTCAGGTGGGTTTTAATGGTAGAAATTTCAGATTTTTAGAGAGAGGAAGGAGGAGATGAAATCCGAAAAATGATGCTAAAAACTCTAGAAAAATGAGGTTTTGGTGCCTAATAAGAGGTTCATAGGTTTCTTTAGGCCTGCTGTGGGGTTTGTCGCCTTTCCCCAATCAAACAAATTAACTCAACTAATGTAGTAGGGTTAGTCAAGGTCGAACCACAAGGAGGCCAAAGATTGAATATTAGTTCGTCTTAAATTACAAGGTAGCTACGCGAATGAAGTAGAGGATTCAAATTAAGCTAAGTAACTAAACTAACAATTACTAAGTCTACTAAGCTAATTAAACAAGTACGAAGTAATAAAATTAAAGGGATAAGCAATAAAAAAAGGTCTAGGATCCGGTTAAGTCGTCAATCCGGTTCTTTCCCGCCTCAAGCTCCTTACACAAGTCACAGATCAACAAGTTTAGGTGGGATATTGTCTCTAAAATACCTATAAAGCCTCCCGAGTCTTATAAGCCTCCTAAACCACTCTGAGTCCCACTCTCATGGATAACTCTTGCGCGATTTGAGGGAATTTGCCCGACAACCAAATCCTGACTACAACCTCTCCCACTCCCGCGGATGAAAGATCAAGGTCAATTGATTAAGTCTCTAAACTAATGTCCGACTCTCATCAATAACCCAAGTTAAGTGGATAAACCATTATCTACCCATATCCGCTAACTAAGGCTCAACTCCCGTCGATAGCCCAAGTTACCCAAGATCGGCTCAACTCCCGTTGATAGCCCAAATGGTTGAATAAGGGCCGCAAAAGGTCAAATAAAATCACTTAAACAAAAACCAAACAATATTAACCCACAACATGTAAAATAGGAACCAACTACGGAAAAGTAACCGTCATAAGACAAAACCCGGCCCTAGAAGGGTAATCTACTCAAAAATTATATTAATAATACATAAACAATTTATAAAGGTGAATACTTTAGCATTCAACATTGTAAAGATGTGATTTTTACTAAGTATCATCAAAGACTAAAACTAAGTAGATGGATGGATAATTAAACTATAGTAAAACAAGATTCAAACTCAAAGATGGTAACTTTAATTGCAAGAAACTAAACATTCAAAACTTCAACAAACTTGAATAAGAAAATAACAAAACAATATAAGAAATAAAGATAAGAATAGAAATTACCAACCAAATGGAAAAGAAAAACAAGAAACACGATTATATTAATAAACTTGGATGAACAAAAGATGAAGATTCAATTCCAAATCCCAAATCTCTACAATATACTCTCTCTTTCTAAAATGGTGTGTTTGTTATGTCTATGTAATCTCCCTCTCTAAAATGAGGGTTTTACTATTTATGTGGAAGGCCCAAAACACAAATTACAAAGCAAAAGAGTGATTAAAGCCCAATTCACGATCTTAGCCGGTGTATCGATACACCAGTCGTGGTTGAGTTAAGCCGGGTGGAGGCGTTTTACACCGGCAAGAGGAGATATGCCAACATAGTGTTTCTAATGCACTGGATGGACTTGAGATGCACCGAATCTGATCTTGATACACCGAAAGGCTCATTGGGATACACTGGATGAAGTTGAGTTGCACCGATCTGATCTTGATACGCCGGATAGGCATGAAGTTACACTGAAGGGTTCGGGAATTGTCCTTAATCTTCATTTGATGCTCGCTTTTCGCGTGGGAAAGCGTGAAGTACTATAAAAACTCAACAAACTACCCGATGAACCTTATTTAAGCAATTTAAAGCAAAAATAGATCAATTAGCAAATAATGCACCAAAAGTTGAGTACAAAAGTACGGGTTTTGGTCTAGATATGAGGACGATAACGTAGTTATCAAGGCCCAATAACAAAGTGGATCCGTTTTCACTAGAATTCAGCGTAGAATCCAATTCCGGACTCCAAACGGACAATTAAGAAATGGTTTTGATCCAACTAGAATAAAAATGCAATTCTCATAGAATAAAAAGCTAATAATAATAAATTAACAAGTTAAAGTATTTGAACAATTAAAAGAGAAGAGAATTATAAAATTCAACGATTTATTAAATTACCCAATATGCTATTAGAATTCATTTCAATTCATTCCAATATTTTGAACCAAACCCCCCCTAAGAATATATTTCATAAGAATATTTTTTTTTTTTGTTTTTTATATAGAGATTTCTTATGGTGCACACATTTCATTATTGAAGTAATCTAATTCGTATCCAATTGGGTGTTGTTTTGTTTGGGTACATTGTTTAGTGAGGTCATTATATTGAAATAGGGTATTACTGTTAGGTTCATATACCTACTCATAAGACTCTTCTTAAGATATACTCCCTCCCATTCAAGATAATGTTCCTTGACAGGCTAAATCGCACACCTAATCAAAGATAACCAACAGGCCTAAACTAATGATGTAAAGGAAGTCGGGATCGTATCCACAGGGAGACTAAAGAAATTCTATTCGCTAATTAAAAGTTTGTCTAAGTAACAAATTTGGGTTTAAATTGTGTGTTTTCTAAACTACAAGTAGTGAAGGAAAGAGAAATAGAGGGAAGAGAAATAAAGCAAGAAAGTTTACTGAAACATGATAAGAGAAATGGCTAGGATATCGGGTTACCACGGTCAACGACGGTCAACGAAAGAATCAAAAGGTTAACATAAACATGGTTTGAAGGGTAATGGATAGATCCTTCCGGTCTACTATTCGCCCTAGAATTACTAATTTAGCTTTCGCTCTAATTAGGGAATTCTATTGTTCGCTGCAAGTTCTACCCTTTCCATATCTTACGATCTAGGTCGAGGTTTAACAAACTAACAAATCGGTCACATACATTTAACCAATTTACTAACAATTAATGCAACGATTAACAATACGAACCAATAATTATGGCTAAACTAATAATCTAATCATTATACCGTCACATAACCGCAGTTCCCCTAAATCCTAGCACAGAAGAATTAGCTTCTCATGATAGATCCAATGAAATTAACTATAACAATAAGAATTGAATTAAACATAATGGAACAAGATGGAAGAACAATTAACAATCTAATAAATTAAATAGTAAAGAGAAAGAACAAGGAAAGAGGAATTAAAAAGAAGGAATTGAAACTAAAGGAGAAAGATTCAATACCAAAAGAAAAGGAAGAAAGGTTGATTCCAAGTCTTAGATCTAAAGTTACGTAGAATGTTTAACAGTATAAAAAGAGATAACCTAATTATTCTATCTTATAAGGCTTAAATACTAAATCCATAAGCTAGAGTAATTAACTAATGGGCCAGAGCCACAAAATAACCGTCTGATTACTAGAATTAGTCGATCGACCAAATGGTCTAGTCGATCGACTAAAAAGGATGTCGTGATGATTTTAGTCGATCGACTAATGAGCTCTGTCGATCGACTAAATTCTTCAAGTGGTCGATCGACAACTTCAGATAGTCGATCGACTAAAAGTCTGGCGAATTTCATGCACTGCGCACCGAACTTCAAGAGGCCGCCATTTCTTCGTTACTTGATCAAATCATGCATTTTCGGTGGCGTTGGAAAGCTAAGAGCATAAGCTTTCATCTCCATTTGCAATTACTGGATTATCAATTGTAGATCTTGAGATATGGCTCTTCAAAGTTGACACTAGTGACATAAGGCTCTTGAAATTCCTTCAAACTTACTTTCTTGATAGGATTTGGCTTGCATTTGCTCCTTCTTGGGTAATAACCTATAAAATTACAACACAACCCAAAGTAGCAAATAGAGGAATAATAATAGCTAAAAGCTACGTAATAAGCATAGAAATGCGTGTCAAATGAGAGAATAAACGCATATGAAAGACACGCATCAAACCTCCCCAAACCAAACCCTTGCTTGTCCCCAAGCAAGAAAAGACTTAAGACGATAAACTCATCTAATGGAACGAAGAAAAAGCTCAAAGCTAACTACACTTCTAGTGTCTAAACCAGTTTAATGCATAAAAGCTAACACCAAGGCACTAAACCAAATGTAAACGAGTTAGATCAATGATAAAAGAAACTGAACAGCCAATCTTGCAAGACTTGTATATATCGGACTCTCACGGGTCACTCAGCACTCATTCAAAGCACAGGGTGAGAAAAATTGTAAGATAAGAGAGAAAATAGTCACTCACCTAACTGCGACCTATAAGAGCATGCATGCAATTTAACATGATAAATACCTCTACCGACCGTACATACGCATTCCAACCAAACTGGACCAAGACACATGCCGAGAACTTACATATAGTGTGTGGTGAGGTAATAGGGAGAAAAGGGGCACAATAAATTTTGGATATGTGGAGGTAAAACCAAGCTAGTACAACCGTAACCAATTAGCGACTCATCCGCCTTATAAACCCAATTTAAAATTAAGATCGATGTCAAATTCGGCATAACTCAATACACACAACATGACTCCCCAAAAGTGTATAAGGACAAGCACGGGAGTAGAAACATTCCTCTTTCTCTTCTTTTTCAACACTCAACAACTCTTTGGGTAAAGTATTGAAGGATAGAACAAAAATTAAGGAAAGTTGATTAAATAAGGTAAAGTATTGTGATGGTGCGAGGAGATTGAAGAGAGGGGATATATTGTGGGGTATTATTGTGGGTAAAGTGATTAAAATAAGAAAAAATATGGGTATTATGGGGTATTGTTGTGGGGTGAGGTGATTAAAATAAGTATAAAAAGTTTACTAAATAAGGAAATAGGGAAGGTATTATGAATAGATGAAAAAGGAATGAGGGAAGGTTATTATGAATAGGAGGGATTACTAATTAACACTTTAATTAGCTTTCAAGATCTAGTGCATGCAAACTATATAAAATAAAGATAAGAAGAAAACTTGTTTCCTCACATTGCTTTTGACCGAAATGGGCACAAGAATAGGACACCTTCCTATTCTTGTTCTTGAGCTAAATGAATATGGGATGAACTTCCTCAAGCTCGAAGTGTAGAAGCACTCCTCTTAGTAGCAGCTACACTATCCCAAATCTCCACTTATTTTACAATACTAGATAAAATAAATGGATCCCTTAAAACATATATCTAATATGAATATTACTACTACTAGTAATATTATGAGATATATATGAGAACTTAGTTTTGAACAACTTCTTTAAGTTGTAGATAAAGAGAGAAGTTGTGTTGAAGAAGCATGAATGAATTGATTTGATGAGAACATATTCTCATCTCTTTATGCATGGGGGCCGGCGGTCTAGCGCTTGGGAAGGGGACAAGCATGCTTGCCTTTTCTCTTACCCAAGTCACTAGGGTATGCTATAGGTATTAGGGTGTCATAATGTTGTTTTATCTCATAAAACAATAAACTAATCACCACCCTAATTCTCCTCACCAAAATCGGTTCCCATGAGATAAAATGGACTTCCATTTTATCTTTTACATTTTGTCATTTGTCATATGTGTGACATGTGACAAGTTGAATGTAAATGTGCTTATAAAAGTATATTTAACTAATTAAATATAATCTTATAACAAATAAATTACACTTAACATTTTAAGTAATAATTTGTAATTACATGTATGTAAAAAGGATCATGTCACACATTGTTAATATAATCTACAACTGATTGTAATTACAATTAACCAATCATTCTTATCTCTAATGTTTCATAAACATTATTCAACTTTGGTAATATTAACTTTTAATTACCAATATGTATCTTATCTAATCATATTACAATAAGATACAATTCTCATATATAATTTGAACTCGTTCAATTAAGGGATTAATTAATCTGTATCACTATACAATTAATTAACTTTCAGGATTAGGGAATCGTCCTTTAGGTGTGACCTCAAGGGATCAACTGATCGCCACCGTCATACGACAGTAACGTCAAACACTAGTAAGTCAATCGTTACCAACTAATGTGGACCAGTTGACTATAATGTTAATCATCCCTTTGTATTCTTGTTATTGAGATTTAATTAAGTGATCGCACTATTGTTGAGGACACTTACTCCAACCATTACAAGAATGATTTAGTTCATTTGAGATACCGAATCATCAAAAGATCGTCATCGACAACTTAGTTTGCATCGTCGATACTCTTTAACTTTGCCCCAAACTTTAATAAGTTATCTATACTTCATTGTTCAATCTCTTAAAATCAACCCTAATTACGTTTGAGATGGAAATACTAATCTTAAATACGAATTTGTGTTCATTATATATTTCCTTTAATTAAAATAATCTCACGAATAACATTTTGTAACGAACTATAGGGATGGATGGAGTATATTAATTTGTTTTAATAAAATAATATAATTGTGCAAATCACAAATTCTCATTTAAGATGGGTATATCCGTTTTAAGCTTAGACGGGTTAAATATACCAACGTGGGATGAATAAGACAAAAGTAAAGTGCACAGGATAAAAAAAAAACATTTCTCTTATATATCCATGTGATATGATTTTTGCCTTAAATTTAAAACATATATACCAGTCTTAAGCAAAACTAGCGGTGTGCAAATAAGAAGTTATACATATATATACAATGCGTGGAAATTTGGGAATGAATGATACGAGTAGCACCATAAGGAACTTGACAAGTAGGCATGGGTGAGTTAAGCTTTTAACCTATTAGTTAGGCTTATCAACAAACGAGTAATAAACTTAAGGGTTACGACGGTTACGAGTTTGTTATTGTAACCCTTAAACGGGCACGATTTGACTAATTGAATAAAGGGTTAAACGCGCCTGTTTAAGATAATATTATTTGTTTAAACGGGTATGGCGCAGCCTCAATGTAAACGGGTTTAACATTTTGTAAGGGTGTAGAACTTTGCACATTCATGCAATTTCATTAATTTTGAGTCTTTTCTCTTCTAAATAATTATTTTCAATCTTATAAAGTTTGAGGTTTTGTAAGCCGCCAAGTTACAAAACAAAGTAGCGACTCAAATTTAGCAATGAAGAGGGCATATTTACGCGAATTACAAACAAAATTTATAACTCAATTTAATTGCAAACAAAGTTTATAATTCACATTTAATAGCGTCAATATCATTGGTTATAACTTACTCCGTATAACTCAACTTAATTGATCAATAAAATATAACCTTAATATATATTCTTTTTATAATAACAAATTTTATATCAGCATACCCGTGCAAAAAGTACACGTGTTTAAAGATTAGTAAACCATTAAGGCTCTATTCTTTTCGGCTGAAACGAGCTGAACTGAGTTAAATGAAGGTGTACTTAATTGAACTAAACTGAATGGAGCCGAGTTGAAATGAATATAGTTAAAGTAAGACTTAATTTTGTGAAGAAATAAGTTGAATAGAATTGGCTAAAACTAAATTAAATTGTGTTTAATATAGCTGAACTGAAATAAAACAAGCTGAAATTAAGACGGAAAAAACAACGCCTAAATGGGATAGCTGTCGCTAACATATTGAGAGACGGTGTTTTGAATGTTTTTGGGTAAAATAATTTTGAGTCCAGTAGGTCTTGCTTAAGACGGGTCGGATCTTACAACGGGTATTTTGTGAGAGGAAATGGGTAGAGGAGACAAGGTGGGCTCCCCCCATGTGCTCTCCACTCACCCTTGATGAGTATTTTGTGAGAGAATATGGTATCCGTCTTAAGCTTAAGACGGATACCTCGGTCTGAAATAAGAATTTGTGTTTTGAAACGATGGCACAAGATAACAACATCTAATAAGGCCATAATTGGGGCAACGACGAAAATGTAGAAAAACAGCACACAGTGAACTCGAGAGCAACAGAGAGAGCAGTTCCATTTCGCGCTTTACTGAACAAACACGCCCACAGCACATATACTAATACACTAATACATTATACACCCACTCTCTTTCTTCTTCCGTTCAACCTTTCCACTCCCACTCTCTTAAAATCCCCTAAATTCTCCTTACTCTCTTTTCATTTCCATGCTGATGCTCCGTACAATTACATACGCCATTTTATCAACTCAACTACGCTCTTGATCTCCTTCCTTCACTTATATCAAGGTTTATTTCTATGGACTACTTACAGTCTTACACTATTTTTTTTATTGTTAGGTTTTCATGTTTTTGCTGAAATTTCTCCTTTTTTTCCTCTATATATATGTAACGATGATGTAAATTTCAGCTTATTTAATTAGGTTTTAACATATGTCTTGATGAATTTTGCATTTTCATATGTTTAGCGGTGTCATTATAGCTTTTATTTCAAGGTTTGGGGGAGATTTTAGAGTGATGTTTATCTATTTATTTTAACATTTGTTACGGTGTAAATTTCGGACTCCGTATGTTATTTATGGTTAGTAAATGTACTCGGTTATTTGTATTCGACTTTTAATCAAATTTAGGGAAGAATGTTGTTTGCTTGCTTATATGTGCGTTACGGCATCAATCATTTGTTTACGGTTAATTAATCATTTGTTTGCCTTTGGTTTTGGCACAAAGATTAAGGGAATAATACGGGACCATTTGTGGTTATAGTTAGTGGATGACAAGTGAACAATAGTTTTTTCTACCTTCTCCTCTCACAACCGGTTAGAATATCATACATTTTGCCTCATCCACTTGCCATAGGACCACACAATATATCAGTTAACCGGTTGTGAGAGGGAAAGGGAGAAGGTGAGAGGGAATGTTGGTGGGAGAAGGTAGATAACATCCCTCATAGTCCAAGTAGAGATCAAATTATTCATAGAAAACCAACCTAATATAAAAAGATAAACAAATGAATGAGACACCCTAGAAATGAAAATGATAAACAAATGACCGGGACGGAGGGAGTATCTAATAAAGAATAAGAATAAAGAATAAAATGATTGGAAATTTGGAACGTAGGGAGCATTTGATAATTTGTTCAAGGAGATTCTCATTCGACAACGGCATAGTATGATTGTATGAAGTTTGTTACGAGTTAGAGTAGGTCTGTATGTAGTATCCCCCAACTGTACTAGCATAATGTACCTTGCCTATAACATAGAAACTTTCAGTTTGTTTCATGATTAGTGCGCTATTATAATATGAGTTGTAATGCCATGAATTATGGAGCACCTTTGCATTCAGTTTGATTTACAAAATATCGTTGGTAAGTTGCCAACTTGCCATTGGTATGAGCGTCTTTATATTCATGTCTTCAATCTTGAATTATATACATCAGCTAGATGATTGTTTATAGGAGAGGTCATGTTCTATGAGGGATTGTTCATGAGTGACTGAGTGGCCATTAGGCTAGATGGCTTGATCATACAACAACGACAATGATAATGATAGAGCCTTTATTAATAGGGGACATATTGAACAGAAAAAATAAGATAGGAAAAGGCGAAGAAAAACACGATATATTCATCATACATTTACTATCTAATTAACACAGTAGTGTTGATTTGTTTTTTTTCTTCTTCTTTACAATATGAAAGCTGAAAAAAAATACTCATAAAAAAACTCTAGCTAGCTTAACTCGATCACGATCATGTTGATGCACAATTGGAGCTGAATTGCTGGTGTAGTGGCATCTACTCTTAGTGGTTTTGTTTTGTTTGAGTGGTGTTTTGGCATTGTATGCTCTTATGATTACCTATATGCATTTGATTGGCCGTGAAGAGGATTAACTCAATCTTTATGTTGAAAAGTTGGTAACAAATTTTTATTTGAAATGTAATTAGTGCTGAAGTCTTTGGCGGTTTGGCCAATTACAATAAGCATAGATTCAACCATAAACTGCGTCAAACCAGTGTTCCAGAATTACTTTCTGTCACATATGAAGAGGGTTGCATATGTTTGGGTTGTGCAAGCTCTTTTTTTATTTTATTAACATATACTAGAATATAAGATGCCTAATTGGAGCATCTTAGAGCCTGGCAAAAATATCCTAATTTTGTGACGGGGTTATGGTGTATCAGCACTATCATACCTTGTCTAGCCTAGTGGTTCAGAAACTCCTTTTTATGATGCGAGTGCTGAAGCTTTATTTTTCTGTGATTCATGTTTTGCTATTAGCAAGACAGATGAAGTGGCCTGTTGGAACCATTTTTATTCGCATATGAAAAAGTTCGTCTATGCAGATAAACCATTTTGTTTTTTTGTACTCCAAAATTAAGTATATGTAAGATGATCTGTCTGTAGTTATGCATCTCTCATCCAAATCCTAAGAAGGAACATGTTTGAACTATTTACTGTGTGAAGTATTTCTAATCATGTCATTTCTCTTTTTTTTTCTTTCTGAGATTCTTCGTGCTCTGGAGACTGGATTATATATTGGTTCTCTTATACAGGATATATCTGGTCAATAATATGGGTGTTGGTAGGAAGATGGAAACGGTGGTACCTCAAAAGAACTTCAATCATCAGTCAACATGTAATATCAACCCGCATTCTGCTCGACATCTGAGAAAGAATGAACTTGCTGGAGTAATTTTCGGATGCACGCATTCCACATTCAAGGAATGCACTTTTAAACAGTTGTTCGGTAAGTCAGTTAGTTTTTCTTCATAGTTGGATTTTTATAATGGCTTGCAGGAAGGATGACTAAATTTGTTGAACAGGTTTACCAGCGTCACATATTCAGTACGTGCAGAACGTTACTCCGGGTATGCCACTTTTCCTATTCAACTACAGTGACAGGACACTTCATGGCCTTTTTGAGGCGACATCATCTGGGCAAATTAATATCAACAAATACGCATGGACATTAGATGGTCAAGCGACAACGCCATTTCCTGCACAGGTATAGTGTCACAGTCCACAACTTGATACTCTCATTGCAGTTTAAGCTGTTATTAAACTTGAACTTCAATTCGATGTAAATAAGCATTACTCTGTACCATTCACTTTCTTAGTATATGATATTCATTAATATTAATGCAGTATAGCTCCACAACTCCGTATTACAAGAAACATTATTGAACTTATGTGAATGCAAGCTTGCTAATTCTTAAAAGTCCAACAAGGTGCTGTCTTTTACACATAGCAATTAATAAACCTAACTTTTCTAATGGTTATGGTTTTATTTTAGGTTCGTGTTAAAATTCGCATGCAGTGCCGCCCTTTACGTGAGGACCAGTATAAGCCTATCTTAGCTAAAAACTACCTTGAGCATGAGCCTAATCATCTATGGTTTGAACTAGATCAAGTACAGACCAATAAGTTGATCTCACTATTCTCAACTTCTCCAGTTAGTCCTAGTGTATCACTCCCTCCAACTGCAGCTAGGTGGGGCACATTATTTAGACAATCAGCTGCCCCAGTTGCTCATGAAGAAGAGTGCAATCCCAAGGCAACAAATATAGTTACGGACCAGTTATTTGTCTGCGAATCCATGCCAACTTTGAAAGGAGAAGAGAGATCAGATGCTCTACTGGATCGAGATGTGGCCAAGGGCTCAGAAAATGGCATAGTTTCTGATTCAGAGAGAAAATGGAGCTCTCTTTTTAAACCTCAGTTCACCCTTTCTTCAAGCAAGGAATGTGAAGAATCCAATAGTGAAGGGCCCCCTGCTTTGTCTGACAACGAATCTCCTACTTTTTCCGGAGCTATCTCTGTAAATGGGGCACCTCCTATGGCCGCTGAGATGACTAATGTAGCTGAAGCTCTCACCCTTATCTCAGATGCACCTTATTCAGGTGAAGACACAAGCTCAGAAGGAAATTCAGATCTACGTGCAGTTGTAATTAAGGTATCTCATGCCCTTTAATTCACACTCCTTTCATGTATCTCCATCCTCTTTTGGCTTATCCTTTGATCACCTCTATGAAGTTGATTCAAGACATCGGAGAGATGAAAGAGTTACACATCAGGCAAACCATGAAGATTCATAATTTGGAGCTGGAATTGGTAATAATTTGAAATTGTCTACCTTGTTTTGCTTATTTTTCTGTATAGCTATGGTACTTTATTGAATCAGTTTGTTGCTATTGTTTATCTTTCTGATAACATGTTGGATGTGCTTGTATCTATAATCTCTTACGTTTTTTTATGAGCAAATGTCTGCTAATATGGTTGTGTGAAGTGGTTGGTCAGTACAATCTACCATGACTCTCTACTTCCATCTTTCTTTCACAAAACAATAAAACATATGAAGCATCATAGGCTCATAGCAACACACAGCAAGTCAATAATAACAATAAAACAAATGCCCGAGTCTCACTATGATTTATGGCTGGCTAACACATAAAAGTTTATGCGTGGCAAAAAAAATTAACAGATGTAAAAGGTTGTTGCTGTTTTTTAAATATTTATTGAAGATCTACATATTTGTCATGTCTAGAGCTGGCAAAAGGTGACCCGACCCGAAGAACCGACCTGACTTATCCGAAAACCGACCTGATAGAACCCGTAAATTTGCTGAACTGAAACCGACCTGAACCGACCCGAAGGTTAACCGATAAACCGATAGAACCTGAAATGATATGACCCGAACCGACTTGTGACTCGATCCGACCCGACCCGAAACCCGATTCACCCACAAATCCGACCTGACCTAAACCGAACTGAACCGACATGTAACCCGTTTTAACCCGATTAAACTCGACCTGACTCATAGCCAAATAATCTTTTATAAGAATTTAAATTCCTTTATAGTTTGTTTTTTTGTTAATAAATTTGATATGAAAAATTATCGCTCATTTTATTTTTCAAAACAAAATGTAATCTTAAAATAAATAGTCAGTTGTAAATTTAGTACGCTATATTCCTAGTTAAACTTATTAATAATTATATTGCAAGTGATATATGTAGAAAATTTTAAATTAACGCTTTGTGAGAAAAAGAGTGTTTAGTTTTGGCTCCATTGAAAACAATAAAGGGAAGAAAGAGTTATGAGTTATGACCATACAATCCGACCACGGTTATTAATTATGATCTTAAAATCCAAACCTCAAATACACCGTTCTAATAGAGCCTATTCAAAATTAAATACGTAGGATCACCGTGAAGATAATAAATAAAATCTATTTCATAGGCAATTCATTTAGTTTCTTGCCATACTTCATATGTCAAATGTTCAAAACTATGAACTACATAAACAACTGATTAATTTAGACCAAAAACATTATTTTTTGTCCATAATATAGGCGAATCCGACACTAGATAGGCACTCATGTCATATACTTATAACCGAGGTCGAGCAACATAAGTGTTCAATGAAATTATACAATCATTAACTTTTATAGTGTTATACTCTTATATTTTACAAATATCTTTTGTATCGAGTTCCTCTAATCCAATATTATAATTCATAAGTTCAAAAGTGATCTTTTAACATAACGACCCGACCATTGACCCGATTAATTTTCAAATTTAAGACGACAATATAAAATACTCGACCCATCAGTAACCCAAAACCAAACCGGTCTCGACCTGATCAAGCATATTGACCTGATATATCCCGACTCATTAGTCAACCGATCCGAAACTGAACCGACATGTTGTAGTTATTGACCCGATTAACCTGACCCGTAAGCGACCCAACCCGAACCCGACTCGACCTGAATAAGAAACTTGACCCGACCAAACCCGAGCCCGACATGACCCGAATTGCCTGAACCCGACCCGTAACCGACCTGATTGACCCGATTGCCACCTCTAGTCATGTCTCATATGCATCTATTCTTACTTCTACAAATTGACAATGCAGAAGGAAGCAAGTCGTAAGCTTCAAAAATCAGAATCCCATCATGAGGAATCTGCGCATTCGGGGTCCTCTCTTTCAAGCACGCACTTGGATGAGATGATATTTGAAAATCAAGATATTTACCAGTCAATACTTTTAGTGGGTGGATTTGATGGCTCCTCATGGCTGCAAAACATAGATTGCTATTGTCCTTTTGAGGATGTCATGCGACCTCTTGCACACATGAAAACTGTCCGCTCATATTCTTCTGCAGTGAAGCGTGATGGAAACCTGTATGTTTTGGGTGGTGAATGCGATTCATCTTGGTACGACACAGGTAATGCTATCCGAATTACTTTCTCCATCATTAATGTGCTGTTCTATTTCATGTAATTTATGGAGTATGGTTTTCTGATAAATGAGTATTAACTCTACCTTCCTGCTGTATGTAGTTGAATCGTACAATTTGCAGAGCCTTCAGTGGGCCAGTTACCCTTCATTGAATAGGAAGAAAGGGAGTTTAGCTGCAGTCTCTTTACTTGCCAAGATCTTTGCTATAGGAGGTGGAGACGCAGAAGACAGTCTTTCAGAGGTAGAAGTATTCGATCTGAATGTTGGAAAGTGGATAGTCACCAGATCAATGCTGCAAAAGGTAAGGACTCGTGAACATCTAATCTGTTTGATTCTAGTAAAGCTTTTCACTTTAATTGTCTGTGATTTATGAAGCACATTTACATAACTTTTCTCAAACAAAATAGGAAGTTTATAAAACTTTTGAGACTGAAGAATTATTCCACTGATATTATCAAAGGAGTATTGAACTATTGATTGAACAAAGCGGAAGAGCTCACGAATTGTTCTATGATTCTGACATTAATGTAACCAATGATCAATTTTTCTTATATTATGAGTTATTTGCAGACTGACCTTTTCTGTTGTCAGCACGTGTAAAATTTTGTGTGTCTGACCTCTCATACTTTGATGTAAGTGCGTCGATACTAGGGGAGTTGGTATTGAACATGTTAGAAATTCCAAATTCATTCCTTAATTTTTCTTGATTTAAGAACAAGAGTTAGCTCAAGAGGTAAGAGCTCTTGTACTCCAACCGTGAGGTTGTGGGTTCAATTCTTACCCACGACATAGTGTGCTCATTTGGAACCAAAAAAAAACATGTTTCTTGATCTCCCTCTTTTGTGTCTCTCACTTTAATCTTGCTGCTTCTGTTATCTATTAATGTCTTGATGCTTTTACTGCTATTTTGGCAACCTTTGAATGTTATGAAGGTTGCAGCGTTGTGTTTCATATTCATTTTCCAATTTGTGTTTTATTTATTTATTTAAAGTTCCGTGTTTACTCGTGACTAAGATTCTTTACTATTGACTTATTGAGGAGTTCTAGGAGCTGTTGAATCATAGCATATTAGCATGCGGATTATTCTTTAAAAGGTGAAAAGAAAAGGAACCAGCATTAAGTCAGTACTCAATAGCTTTTGAATGCAAGCCAAACTTCTACCGCTCTGGCAAAAGATTTTTATCGTAAAATCAAAACGTATTGTAATTAATGGGGTCATCTCTTCTGGTTTTTCAGCGTTTTGCTCCGGCTGCAGCGGAATTAAATGGTGTGCTATATGTTGCTGGTGGATATGATGGACAGGAATATGTGAGGTAAATTCCTTATAATTTGTGTGTGCTATGCTGCTACTGCTTACATGGATTGTTATCTAAATGGTCATTCCCTTTGGTGGTTGAAATTGGTTGATCAGCCAGGCTTTTGTAGCTTTCCACAGCAAGTGTTGGTGATTTGATACTGTCAATAGACGTGGACTCGTTACTTTGTCAGTTTGTTGTCTTGCTATGTCCTTGTATTAGTCTGCTCTTAATTAGAGGACATGAAAAAAGGGGGGAAAATGTATGGACTTTAGTCTATTAGCCTGTATTGTGTTTTAATTTTGACTCAATCTAAGGGGTTAACAATGATTTCTAGTTGTTCCATCCATCCATTTCATGCAACTATTCCCCTTAACTACGTAGGCTTATTGAAGTTAATTCTAATGCTACTGATCAGATATGCTTTTGTACAGTTATCAATAGACAATAGGAACCTTAGCTCTATTTTACTTTACAAATTACAACTGACCATGATGGTACTGAAGATCTAAGCTTAAACTTGATTACATCAGAGATGGGGTTTTTATCTTGGACATTTTTAAAAGTTCGTGGACATTAAACTTTGTGATTCTATGCGACTATGCTTGATGCTCAGTGTATATATATGTCAAGGGTTTAATAAAACATGGTTTTTGGTATTTTGCTTATTAGGGTTTGTTGTCCCAGTATCAGTCTATTTTTCGAAGAGGTGGAAGCTTGATGCCTGGTTTTCTTAAGAGACTGAATATGATTATCTATTTTTTCAGCTACCTCATTGAGCCCTTATTTATCCCTATACCTTGCCATGGGATGATGGGATCATGGTATAAAAATGCAGTATCCGTCATTGTGGTGGAAATGATTGTGAAATGTTGGGATATCGTGGGGTGCAAAGTAACTGGTTGCGTCACTTACATGCAAATCGGGGATAATTTCAAAATCATTAAATGTTCATCTCATATTGTGTTACGAATTTTAAGTTGATTTCAATATTTGTAGTATGTATCTTCTTTCTCTTATGAGTTATCACCTATTTTCTTCACATATACAACCAACATTGGTGGATGTGCGGCCATACAAGGAAAAATCGACTAAGAAATGAATAGAGAGAAGGTGAAAGTGGCGCCAATATAGGACAAGATGATGGAGAATCGTCTAAGACGGTTTGACCATGTGTGTAGGAGGCCTACGGATGCACCGTCAGGAGACTTGAAACCTGGAGAACATAATAGGTTGCTAGGGGTATAGGGAGACCTAAGAAAACTTGGTTGAAAGTGATCGAGCATGGTATGAGATATTAAGGGATTGAAGAGTGTATGGTGACAGAGAGAGCAAAATGGAGCAAAATGATACATGTGGATTTTTAGTATATGTTCTTATTTGAACTATTTATCTTTTTTATTATAATTTTTTTAAATTATTTGTTTACTTTTGTGATTTATTACAAGTTTTACCCAAAAGCTTCTCATATGAATTATGATCATACTTTGTTTACTTTTGAAATTTTGCAGAAACACTAGTTTTTTACTTCTATTTTCAAAACTATTATTATTAATTTGTATTTTCAATCTAAATACTAAGTTTTTATAAAAGAAAACTGTGCTATCGCCTCTCTTTTTGCTATTTTTTCGTATAGTACTCTAATCATGGCTAGGCTATGCCTAAGAGAGTTTATATAGTACTCTCTGATCTAATCAGATTTAAAAGTAGAGTGGCCACTGCCCAGAAAAATTAGCCCAAAACAGACATCTCCATCTTAGAACGTCAGACAACGAGACACCCCTCGTGCTGGATCGTTCAAAGGGGACTTGGCAGATTCAAGGCATATTCTAATATGTTTTGCGAAACTTTTTGTGAAAATTCTCGGTTATAGATTTAATATGGTAATACTGGTTCATGGCTAAATTTTGAAACTTTGATCGACGTGGCCAAAACTTAAGCTTTTTTTGCTCTGCGGTTCAATGTAACGGAGAAAAAAGGTAACACCGGCTTGGATGTCCATTACGTAACAGGATAATTTTAATACCATGTATGGAGTGTTTCTTTAGCTTTCACCAAGCTTGTTTCGAACGCAAGGCTTTGAATCGCTTTCTTCTGTCTTGCATTTGTTATTTTTATGCTTTTCTTACAATGGGTCTTCAGCTTCAGTTATATGTTTTGTTTGCGCTTCATCAAAATATGTATATTTTTTAATCTGTGTAGTTGCCGTTGTTCCGACAATTACTTTATGTTGTGCAGTTCAGTGGAACGATTTGATCCCCGCGTATATTCTTGGACAAGATTAAAGAGTATGAACTCAAGCAGAGGGTGTCACTCCTTGACAGTTCTGAATGAGAAGTTGTAAGTGCTCCTATGTTTGTTTTCTGTAGTTAAGAGTTAAGACTCTCTCATTTGACTTTTATCAGATAGTCTAGCCTTGTTGAAATAGCTAGGATTCTTGAGCCATATTGAGCTGCCGCCTGCCGCATACGGGCAAGGGAAGAACGATAAACTATGGTACAAATATACAATAGTGGTTAATTTTCTGTGTTGGAAAAAATGCATAGTCCATTCTCACATATCTGCCTGTGTCTTTGTGAGCTCTTAAACTTCTTACACAGTACGCTCGTACTTTGTAACACCTTATATTTTTGTTGGGGTGGTTTGCCAATTTTTTTTTTTTTTTTGAAAAAAAAAAAAGAATTGTAGTATTTTGCCAAGTTATCCATTAATGTTGGCCTTACCAGTAAAACATTATAGGAGTAACAAATTGTTTATTTGCTATTCCATTTGGCTCGATTTATTAAATCCTGTCTATCCATTCATACGAAGATGATCTCATTATTGCACGTCTTTGTCTCCATTTGTAGGTATGCCATTGGTGGATATGATGGAACTCAAATGGTCCCTACGGTAGAAATGTTTGAGCCTCGCACTGGTTCTTGGACTATGTCCAAGCCCATGACATATGCTCGGGGTGGTTTGAGTGGCATCACTTTCGGAGAGAGAATTTATGTGATAGGCGGGATGCAGAGTAGCAATGACGTCTTAGATACAGTAAACATTTTCGTAAATGGCTTATTTTTGTATCTATAGCGTAGGTTAGGGGGTTGATTAGACCCCTAATTTCACCATGTTTGTCTTTTCTCTAATTTTCCTTTTTCACAGGTGGAGTGTTATACCGAAGGTGAAGGATGGAAACTGATGGAATCAAAGACGATCGGGAAAAGATGTTTTTGCTCAGCTGTTGTTTAATTTCTCACGAGTTTAGGTTTCTCAGTGAACAAATTACTCCGTAGTACATAAGTTTTTGCGGTGAGTAAGCTATCACCCTATCAGTTAGCTAATAGCAGAGGTCTTAACTTAAATCGTTCATAGGTTTTTGCAGTGAGTAAGGACCGTAGTACATTTTGTCCCTCTTCTCAGAAAAGAAAAAAATCTCAGCTAGCTGTAAAAAGTATGTCTGTCCAGAAACACCGAAATTTGAATCACAAAGTGTTTTTCGTGACTGAGCATCTCATACCAGTTGGTCTACGATCGCTCCAAATCGCTCCCATTTCATTTCCCTCCACCCTTATTTGCTGTCCAAATAAGGGATTTTGTATTCCCACTCTCCCTCCATTTTTCTTTCCTTCCAAATCCTTCATCCAGATAAGCCTTAAAGAGTAATCTATGGTTGCATTGGTGATCCTAGCAAGCACATGTCATAGAGTACAAATTATAGAAAACTATGTTAAACAATGTGTATCATACTGTAAATTTTATGAGAATTGTTATCAACCTTCTCTTTTCTACTTTTTTCTTTTTCTTCTTATAACCAGTTAAAATATCATATATTTTGCTCTACTCATTTGTCATCCGGTCTTACATGATATATATTAGTTTAACCGAATGTAAAAGAGAAAAGGGAAAATGTGGGAGAGAAGGTTGGAGGGAGAAGGTAGATAACATCCCTCAAATTTCATTTAACTTAATAAGTAAATGAGGTATATAATACACCAGATTATTGATGTCAAGTATAAAATGAAGTCATTATGTGAGAATTTTTTTAAGAATTACTATTCTCAGAAAAAAATCCGAGTAACTTGAATTATAGTACTCCCTTTATTGCTTGATTGGTATAACTAAATTCAAATTTATCATCGATTTCACTGTAAATGCTCTGTCTTAAATGAAAATTTGTCTTAAAATTATCACAAACTCTTATTTAAGAAAGCATTATCCGGTTATCCCTCTTAAGCTCAGAGTTAAGGGTCTTAAAATTATCACAAATTATCATTTAACTCATCTTGAGTTTAAGACGGATAATGCTTTCTTAAGGGAGACTTCCCGTAAAGTTATGGAATCACTCAAAATATTGGGTCATGTTTTGCTCAGTGTCAATTGAGTGGCCGTCAATGGTGTCAAGAGTCAAGACGGAATGTTATATCACGGAAATTTTGGAGAGACGGAATATATGAGTTACATAACTGAGATATACATACAGATATACATACAACTATATAAGTAGCTCTTTCTCACATCTCCTTGACGAGGCCTCACCACCAATATGATATTTCATAATTATGACTTTCAATATAATGTTAATTAGGTAAAGGGTATCAATAAAAGCAATTTGGATCCTCTCCATTTTTGAGTCAAGATCCTCTCCATTTTCTAAAAGAAATGGAGAGGTCAGTTCCTTTTAACGGGTTGGATTGAATTCGGCATAAATTGGAGGGTTGTAAATTAACTTGAATAAGAAAAAATAAATGAATGAAAAAGATGTATAGTCTAATATGAGTGTATTAGAGAGGAAATTGAGAGAACGAAATGGAGGAGGAAAGTTCCTCTCCATTTCCTAAAAAGAAATATAGATGTAAGTTTCTTTCAACGATCTAGATTGCATTATGTCTGCATCGAACTGTTCAAGATTTATGCATAAAAATAAAGATTAATTGAGTGTATAGGGGAATGCATTATTAAATGGGTTTGTGAGAGGAAATGGAGATGATCCTAATTGGAACAATTGATGGTAATATGGTGACATTAGAGTAATTTTTGTGTCCTCCGGGAGTACGATACTCCTTACACCGAAACTATTATAATATTTTTTTAGGTGTAAGGAAGACCATACTAAGGACACAAGAATTTTTCGGTGACAGCTAGCTAGTTGACGGCATGACCCTCATGAGGGATATGAGTTTGACGTAGAAGATATACCAATGTTGTCAGGATCGGGATTCTACTTTGCATCGATGGGCATGGCAAGATCGGATCGGTAGAATCGGGTTGTAGAATTCTACGAACTCACTAAATATTGGTTTTTATTTGGTAAATACATAAAATTAAATATCAAAATACATATTTATTAATATTTATCCATAAATTATTGACCGATTAATAAATTCAGTGTCATTGTATGAACATAGTTATACAACTTACAAAAGATTCAGATTTTACAATGTGATTATATAAAATTTATATTTATTCTTTTATGATAAAAAAAGGGTCCTGATTTTCGCAGTACACATTTTACTCATTATATTACATCGTTGACATTTATACCCCTTTCATTTCCGATATCATTTTCACTCTCTAACCTCTTTCTAATGTCTCTCTCTAATATCAAAACATCAATTCATCTAAAATTTCACAAAGCAAATACTTGGAAGTAGTTGTCGACATCCGAAAGGGACGCCGCCGGTGGGGAGGGTGGTCGCTGGTGCGGATGCGACACCGCTTGGAATACGGCACCGGTGGGTATATGCCGGTGAGAGGCCGGCGTTGAGTGCCTGGTGGTGATAGGTCGGCGTTGAGTGGCCGGTGTTAAGGAGCTGTCGGTGGTGTTGCCATCGTGTTGATGAGTCGTTGATTTTAGATTGTGTACTGCATTGAATATTTTTTCTTTTTTGAGAAAAGTGTACTACATCAAATATCGATTGTTAATTGTTCATTGTGTACTTTTAGTGCTCAATGTAGTACACAATGTCCATTGTTCATTCCAAACAAATCAATGGTTTTTTTTTAATGTAGTACACTATGTTCATTGTTTATAGGAAAAATTACAATTAACCACCACGTATTTACGTATTTTTACAAATAACCTCCATGTATTTCAATTTTTACAAATAACCCCCATCATTTCACGTATACTCCCCAATCACCACCGTATATTGAAACCAATACTCATTTTTCATAATTTCCGAGTCGTTAATAAAAAATTTACGCAAAATACCCATATTACCCCCACTTACATTCACTAACATACCGCAAGGCCCAAACTTAACTCATCCCTTATACTCAAACACAATTTTCAATTTCCCCCAAATCAATCGGTTCATGCTGTAGAACCCTAAATCCACCAAATAAATTGATCAGACCATTTGATTACCATTCAATCGACCATGATAAAATATCCAAGAATTCTGGCACAACGTTAGGCTCCTGAAAGTCGGGATACAAGTGGGACCGGGCAGAGAACCTTCTGACCGAAAGCTGGTTGGAAGGGAGTGGACTATCCCGGTCGGGGTGGACTGGTGAGGGACGAGAATGGTGACCTGGTGGTGGAGGGAGGTATGGGTGGTTTGGGTTGGGGGCACGGTGATGGTTGGACAGGAGACCAGGTTTCAGTTGCGATTGACGATTAAGGTTGTGAGTCGGGTGGCGTAGTTTTCAGAGGTTGTGAAGGCGATTGTTCGGGTTGGGTGTGGTAGTGTGACATGGGCGTTAATGGATGTTGTTGGGGGAGATAGCTTCAGTTTCATATGATAAATTAATCATGATCGGTTGATTTGTGTTAATCATAGTCGAATGATTTGTGTTAATCATATTGAATGGTCCGATCAATTTACATGAACCGATTGATTTTGGGGAAATTGGATAATTGTGTTTGAGTATGAGGAGTATGTTAAGTTTGGGTAAGTTTGGGTAATGATGGTGAATGTAAGTAAGTGGGGGGTAATATGGGTATTTGCGTAAATTTTTCATCAACGACTCGGAAATTGTGAAAAACGAGTATAAGTTTCAATATACGGTAGTGATTGGGGAGTATACGTGAAATGATGGGGGTTATTTGTAAAAATTGAAATAAATGGTGGTTATTTGTAAAAATACGTAAATACGTGGTGGTTATTTATAATTTTTCCTTGTTTATATTAGGTTAATTACTTAATCTACGTCCTTTCGCCGGTCGTCCCTTCGTCGAACATCCAACCCCAATACCGACCATCCCTTCTCCGTCACCGCCATTACTAAATAAACCCTTAACAATTTAACAATTTAGCCATAAAACCGTAATTAAAAAAGAATAAAAAAATTAAAATATAATAAAGAGACAATTTTATTAATATTAGATAAAGTATTAAATACATGTTCTTCATTTGAATAATCATTCAAGAATTTTTTGGAGTTTGAAGAAGGGTAAGGTAGAGAGAATGTAGAGATGAGGTAGAGGGAATTAGGGTTGGTGTGTCTTTTTTCGGAATTACTTTTTCATATACGGATTTTACTCTTTCACATACACTTTTTCATAAAATTTTCATATGATAACCTTCTTTCTAAACCTAATTAATTTAACTCTTACAAACCCCTCTCCCCTAAAATCGAATCTAATTGCTCTGTAAACTTGACCAATGGATTATATTACTCCAATTAGTGAAGTAATGTTTTTTTTATAACAATTATTAGTATGTTTTATTGAAATTATTAGGATTTACCAATTACCCAAATTCTTTCGTGCTTTTATCTGTCAATTGTTCGCACAAGTCGTTGGAGTATAGTAGTATACCGGTATCATTTAGTTAGGCCTACAAGCTGTTATCAATATATGCCCAGAAACTATTATCAATGTCTATTATTCCATATGTGATGCTTTGATGATGTAGGCAATTAGTACAATATGTGGTTTGACTTTGTTTTCATCTGATTTGTGAGTAAATCAAACACCTTTAACTCCAATCTTAGGTCATTGTAGATTTGTATCTCTTTGTTTAATTTTCATTCAAGGTTACATGTATGGCTAACACGTACTGACGGAATAAGGGACTACTGGAGTTAGTTCGGGCAGAGCAACCTCGGCCGGCGACTGAACTGACGAAGCAAGGGGTGTTGGACGGAGGCGATGTTGGTGGTGAAGGGAGAAAAAAATCATTTGGGTGAAGGAATAAAAAAATAGAAGGGTAAATTTGTAAAAGTCGTATGTGAAAGAGTAAAAACCGTATGTGAAAAAGCACGTTTTTTTTGTAAAGGGTAGAAAATGAAAAATTTGGTGTAAAAAGTACTAAAATGAGTAAAAAACGTACTACGAAGATAAACTTCGTAAAAAAATCGCACTGTAGAATCGTAGGATCGTATTATGATCCTAAATCTAGGAATTTTTAAAAGAATAGGATCGTAAGATTCTACAACCATAATAGAATCATAAGATCAATTATCGGTCAAGCGTTTTTAGATCGTAAAATCGTAGGATCGAATCAGAATTCTGACAACAATGAGATAAACATACTCGTATTAGAATTTCAATTGTATCCTTTACTGCTCATAATCTGATACGGAGTACATCTGAACTTAATTAGCACAGAATTAAATTCTCTTTCACATAATTATTATTATTACGGTTTTTTTAATATGTGCCATTACTAGCACATGTTAGAATAACCGTTATTATTACTACTAGTTGAAAACTGAAAAAGTTAGTCGAGAAGAACAAGATTATGATACTCCGTCCCAGAAAGAGCATCATCCATAACAGCCTGAGGATCACCCTGCTTCCCCTGCATAAACAACTTGATTGCATTCTTAGAAAACCCACTCACCAACGCCACCCCTTTCTGCTTCTTTGTCACCGGTGTCGATTTCGACTCCCTCAAATTCCAAAACACAATCTCTGGCACACCATCCTTAAACCCACCCTCCTCAAACTTCCTCACTATCGCCATATAATCCGTCTCCCACCTGCTATTCTCGGTCATAGCCTTATCAAACTCCATGTCACTGAACACAAACACCCTCTTCACCATCTCCTCAGGCTTAAGCTTAGCATGCACCGCCACGTACAGGATCAACTCCAGCACCCTTAGGAAGTTAGTGTTCATCCCCCATTTCATCTTTCTTATGAAATTCGCCTTCGAGTATAGGTCATCCCCTTGAATCAAATGAAGCTGTGGATTTTCGCTAAAAGTAATCACCTTCCCTTTCCACGGCTCCTCGGACAATTCCGAAAGCAATATCCCAAGAGAAACACACACTTCCATAGGAGTACCCTCCATTGAACTAGACACATCACATATCCCAATACAATTCCCTATTTTACTCCCATTTCCTTCTTTCAGCAAATCCTCCACCATCCTCTTCCACTGAAGCTCCGCCACCACACCGCCATCTTCACCGCCCTCCAACGCAGCCCCGACAATCTCATGAGGCAGCAGCGCCCCGGCAGCAATATTCGCCTTTCCCGACTTCACCAACTCCAAATACCCATTAAACCTCTCCTCATCATGCTTCAAGAAAAACTCCTTGTAATTAGACATAGCCACAGACGCCACCCGGTGATACGGAATCTGATCCCACTTGTTGGCTCCCATGAAAATCTCGGGCAACTGAAGCGCCTTTCGCAGCGGGACCAACACCTCCTTCCTCAACCTCTCCCTAACCCGGTACGCATAATGTACGTCCGCAACACCATCATACTCCTCTTTTTCTTTCGGGAACATCTTTTTCGCAATGGCCTCACACAAGAGCGTGGCGCGATCAAGGGACGAGTCCAAAGACGGGCACCACTTCGCAGCCAAGCTAATCTTCCTAAACTCACCGGCATTCAACGACACAACATCCTCCCTCAATCGACTCGCAAAGAAGTCGGATACCCGTTCATGAAGGTACCTAAAATCCGGGTCATGCTTAAACCTAACAATCACCGCTTTCGCCATATCCGCTTGTTTCTTGTGCCGTACCTCCGCCGCCGCCTCTTTCTCCATCGCCTGATTATCCGCAGCCTCACGCATTTTAAACTCCTTCATCGCCTGAGACTTCTTACTCTTTTTACCCTTCTTCACCTTACCCTTACCCTTACCCTTACCC
This sequence comes from Heliosperma pusillum, assembly GCA_022085475.1. Lineage (NCBI taxonomy): Eukaryota > Viridiplantae > Streptophyta > Magnoliopsida > Caryophyllales > Caryophyllaceae > Heliosperma > Heliosperma pusillum. The sequence continues at coordinate 16,555 of JAIUZE010070516.1, read as the reverse complement.
TTGCCCTTATTAACCGCAAACGGGCCTCTGGGCCGACCGAAATGCTTAACCCGGGTCATCTTTCCCGGGTGGGTCAAACCCAAAACCCGATACAAAATCTCAGGAAAATCCTTAAAATAACCGAATTCCGCAAAAGTAGCGAGATTACAAGCGAGGGTTTTGGGGTGGCGACCGTGTAACCAAATAGCGGAAGTGTAAAACCCGGATTTGTCGGATTTACCCGACCCGCGAACACCACGGAGGTTACAGATGAGTTTCAAGGTGGTCAAGGGGTCGTGATCCCAGGCTGCGTCAAGTTTTTGAATGATAACATGAGAAGGAGTACCGGGTACGACATCGAAGAAGAGATCCAAACACGGGTTACCCGTTTCGAGATAAGTGTCGCCGGAGTTTAGGGTTAAACCGATTCGGGGGTTAAACGGGTCGTCGAGTTGGGTGGAGTTGAAGTTGGTGAGGATGGTGTTAAGGAAAGGATCGGTGGTTAAGATGGCGGATTTTGGGATTTTTGGTCGACGTTCTGGTGGTCCAATTAGGGTTCCTGCCATTCTTGATTATTGACTAATGATTTGAATTTCTGGGTTTGTGACGGCTTTATGAGTTTGTATTGGGATTGCAAATTGTTGTCCACCGACTTCCCTTTAAAGTTTAGAAATCATTGGATGCTTTTTAAAATTACCGTAGACCGTCCGATAACCTAGAATAGGCCTAATAAAAGAATATAGCCCAACAATTGTAAACCTTTCTGAAACTAGATAGCTGTGAAACATCGTCGACGTTTTAAAAAAAGAAAAACATACTATCCTCTTCTCTGCTTTCTCTCTCTATCTTTTCCTCTACTCTATCTCTCATCTTTTACTCTATCTCATAACCAAAAAAATTAGAAAGACGGTTTCAAGAACAAATAAAACGGTAAAACTTCAACGACAATTAATGACGAGCGAGGGTTCAACGGTACGTTATACAATCTCTTTAACGTTTTTATCTTTTTTCTTTTACGTTAGTATATTTTGTTACGATCTTATGGCATTGTATATGATAATTGAACATTGTATTTAAGACGATTTATATGATGAATATCGATTTTTATGACGAATTGGGGTAAGGAACGTCCAAACATAACGTTGACATAGGGCATCGACGTTCAGTTTGGACATTGTCTATAACAGTTAACGTCCAAAACTAACATTGACTACTATTGTAACACCCGGAAATGTACCCTATTTTTCTAGTAGAAATATTTTACGAAATCGTTTCAGCAAATTTAAGTTTTAATTTGGAATTTAATGTTTCGAGTCGATTTTAGAATTTCCGAGTTCGTATTTGGAATTTCTGCGAGATTCCATGGGAATCCCGTCTTAAGGCGAGTTTGACTTTTGGTTGACTTTTTCCTTACTTATACTCATGCTCCTTAACCTATTTTTCCTACTCAAACTCAAACAATCACATTTCTTCCTCTCTAAGAAAGATCAAAACCTTGCCTCCTTTTGATTTTCGATCTTTGATTCATCCTAGCTCGTTCATTACTTGATAGAATTCACGTAAGTTCGTCTCATTCTTCTCCCCTTACCTTCCTCTATCCGTATTGATATTAAAATCATCGTCTTTCTCGCTTTTCAATCTTTCCGTCTTTCTCAAGATGAATTTCATTCATCTTTTATGATCTTTATGTAGGTGGTGCCCTCCAAGATCCCGACAAAGACTACTTTCTAATTGAAGAGGAGCTTGACGATTAGTAGAGACGCTTAAAGGTAACGGTGAAGGGTTACTCGGTATCATTTACGTGTTTTACATGCTTTATATGCTAGAAATCGTATTAGAATACGATTAGGAAGCCTAGAATTCATGGTATGATTAATGAATGTTGTTATATGATGAATATGGATGATGTATATTGATTGTTGATGATTATTAGAAGTATATTTGAGAATTGAAATGATTTGGAAATGAATTGAAGACTCACGGGTGAACTGGTGTTCCCTGCCGGTCGACCGGCCGCCGGTCTGCCAACCGGCTGGGAACACATCAGTAACATTATTGAAATTTTGGGAATTTTTGTATAGGGGGTTCTGAGCCGGTCGACCGGCCGCCGGTCCACCGACCGGCCTGGACCACTTTTCTCTGTTTTTCTATGATTTTGGATTTTTGCCTGTGTTCTGAGCCGGCCCTCCGGCCGCCGGTCCCCTGACCGGCCAGGAACACGGCTGTATGCTTTTCCTTTAATTTCTAAAACTCGTAATTTATAATAGTTCGCATGTTCCGTTTATCGTATAATTTTACGTAGAGTCTTATAATATTCATGTTTTGGGAATATGATATTTTATTCGCTTGTATCACATGTTTCGTGACGGTTTTTCGATATGTCCCACTTTGAGTCGGTTTTTACAAATGATACGGTTTGAGCACTATTTTGTCTTGTGCTTGGTACTCTCATTTCCTTGGCTACCTTCCCGTTCGTAAGGCTGGAATGTCGGAACGGAGAGGTATCCTACTGCTTAAATGCATGTGTTAGTGGGCATACGACGACGTTGTTGGGAGTTGAACGCATGCGTTGATCGACCCGGCCGTCAAATGTTGTGTACTTGCGAGGTGGTGTTATTTGCATGTAGCGTACCGCTTGTTATGAGGCCTGAGCTCTTTTCCGCCTCTTTCGTGAATTGATCGACCGAATTTGGGGTACTCGGCGTCATGATTGACCGAGTCTTGGATGCGAAACGTTTATCGCATGTCGAATCGGAACACGTTATTCCGAGAGTCTGGCCAGGTTTAGACTAGGACCGTATTTATTATCGTCGTCCTACCGGAGGGAAATTAGTGCACATAGACGAAATGTAGCATCGTGTATGAGTTCAGGGAAATGTTTATCCCGTGGATGCCTGTTAATCATACTTGCCATGTACATGGTGCTAGTGCGTTTCATTTACCGTGAGAGTTGTCGTCTTGTGTCGTCTTTGAATGCGTGATTTCATAATATTGTTCATGGTCATTGCATGATTGGGCACCGTCCAGGTCTTGGTTCGTGAATGGATGATAATATGATGGATTTAATGTGATCATCGCATGACTTGACTTGGTTTGTTTGTCGAGTCTCAATCTTATCAATCGTATACCGCTAACGGTGAGATGCAAGCCCAAGTGAGCGTATTCGGTTGCCTAAGAATGTCTTCCCCGAGTCTTTGAATAACATGATGGATTCGGAGTTGTATTTCATATGCTCTTATCATTATTTATCGTATTGCCTATCTATTCTTATCGTAACTCACAAGTATATCTGTATATGCATGATTTTACTTTGTATTTCCTTATATGTACGTTTAAGGTGATATGACTGGGAGAACCCGGAGTTACTCCCCACTGACTGTGGCGTTCATGTTTTTCATGAATGAACAGGTTGCTTGCATTGGATGACTTTTTGGATATGATATTTTGGGGTTAGGGTGTGAGCTAGCGGGCGTTGTCCCTGAAAGTTTTCACCTCTAGACGATATTAGCTAGTTTTGCTAAACACTTGTTCTTTGCTAACATTTTAAGAGACCCCGTCTCTTTGTTGTATCTTCCGCATTTAGTTGTAATATTTTGACACTCCTCGTCTTAATTAACTTGCATGTATAAAAGTTTTTTAAAACTACCTATTTCCGCATTATAATTCACATGCTTGCTTGTTTTATTATTCCGCATTCGCGAGGGTTGTCACAATAAGTCCATACAACATTTTATAGTCGATTTATTAATACCGATCTTACATCATTAATTATGACAATATCGTATAATATATACGTCAATTATAAATATCGTATATTTATAATTTGCTAATTAAATATAACAGTTTATATTTAATTACGAATTAACATTTAATTCGTTTAAGCTTACATTATTTAATCGTATTAAATAATTACATTATATACATTAATTAGATATAACAGTTTATATTCAATTACGAATTAACATTTAATTCGTCTCAGCTAGTATTATTTAATCGTATTAAATAATCGTATCATCATTACAATGACTAACCATTTAGTCATATATATGGACTAACCTTTTAGTCATATAAGGCATCCATATGATTATATTTTTCATATAATCATATCTCTCAAACACATCCTTTAGGTGTGACTTTTAGGGACAAGTTGATCACCGCCATTAAAATGACAATAACGTCAAACTTATAGCAAGCCAACCGTTATCGATAAACGTTAATCAACTGATAAGAATACTAAGTATACCATGTGAACCTGTAAGAGAGTTATACACGTTATCACACTAAATGTGGAGGACACTAGCTCCAACATTAATAGTACATCACATAATCTTACTTATTCTTTAACGAGAATCTGTGTGAGTTATATTGTACTTTCTTATTAACGTAAGATAGTATCGAGTATTTAGCGATACTCACCTTGAGTTATAATCATAGTTGATTATACGAGTGGGTTAATAATTTTTGTAATCCGGAGAAAGGTACTAAAATTTACTAATCGAGAATAGTGGACGTAGGTTTCGACTTGTGAAACTGAACCACTTCAAAAATCCGTGTGCCTCTCTTTACTTTTTTTTATTTTCGTTATTTCGTTACTTGTGCCTTCTTTGATTAATTAATTAGTTGATTTTAGTCTATAAGATAAAATAATTAATTACATATCATATAAATCGAAAAAGTGGGGCTAGTTTTTAATACTCAATATACCACCCCCCCCCCCCCCTCTCTTTCGTATTCGATCAATAGACTCTACAATTGTGGTCACACTGGTCATGGTAAAGAGAATTGTGTTAATTGTGTGAATGACAACAAAAATCAAGATGATATTGTTAAAGAACTTGACTAGTCCAGTGTTAATGAGTCTAAACCTGAATATGAACGTGAAGAATTTAGAAACAATGAGTTTAGATGGTTTTATGATGTGGCTTTCGATTACACATCAAAACCTTCATCATCCAAAGCGAATGTGAATCAAAACCAGTCATTCAAACCTAGTGTGCGTCATGACAATAGAAAACCTAGAATGTACTATAATAAACCTAGACAACCCTATGTTAAGACCAAAATAATTGTATTTGATTCCCTTGCAGATAATAGTGAAGGAAAATAATCAATGGTATCTCGACAGTGGTTGTCCCAAATACATGACCGGAAATAAGAATCTTTTTCCTTTACTAGAGCCCTTCGACGGTGGCAAGGTCACTTTTGGAGTAAACTAGAAGGGCAAGATAATCGGTGTAGGTAAGATTGTTATATCTTCTTCACATGCTATTAATAATGTCTATCTGGTAAATAATCTTAAACACAACTTGCTAAGTATCTCTCAATTATGTGACAAAGGCAATAAAGTCATTTTTCATTCAAATGTTTGTCGCACCATATATAATTGAAGGTACTAGTAATGTTATTTTAGAAGGTCTATGTAAAAGGAACGTGTATATGATTGTTTTAAACAAAGTCACTACAAGTTTCTTTACGTGCATGAAAGCTACTGCAGATGATTCTTGCTAGTGGCATAAGAGGTTTGCACACATTAGTCCAACAATTTTAAAGAAACTCAAATTGTAGGATTTAGTTGAGGGTTTACCCTCAATTAAATTCGAATAAGAAAAGATGTGTGACTCATGTGCCCGATGCAAACAAGTTAGATCTTCATTAAAACCAAAACGAGTAGTAAGTACAGAACGTCCACTTGAGTTGGTACACATGGATTTGTGTGGACCTATGAAAGTCAGAAGCCATGGCAGATCAAGCTACGTCTTCGTCCTAGTCGACGACTACTTAAGGTATGTATGGCCTATCTTTCTATTTACTAAAGATGAAACTTTTGATGAGTTTGTAGTATTAATGAAGCTTGCCCAAAACAAGTATGATAAGAAGTGAGTTTCTATTCGTACGGATCATGCCACCGAATTTGATAATCAAGTCTTTATAGAATATTGTAGTGAGAATGGTGTAGGACATAACTTTTCTGCACCACGAACCCCACAACAAAACGGTGTCGTTGAACGTATGAATAGAACACTAGAGGACATGGCTCGCACTAGACTTTTGTGTAGTGGCCTTCCTAAGAACTTTTGGGCCGAAGCTATTAGTACTGCATGCTATGTGCACAATAGAGCTATAATTAGACCGATTCTCAAAAAGACTCCCTATGACCTTTTAAGAGGGAGAAAACCCAATATAGCTTATTTTCGTTGCTTCGGTAGTAAATGTTTTGTTCATAATAATGGAAAAAGTTATTTAAGCAAATTTGATCCACGAAGTGACGAAGCTGTGTTTGTTGGTTACTCTAATCATAGTAAAGCTTATGAAGTTTTTAACAAAAGAACTTTATGCATAGAAGAAAGTGTTCATGTTGTATTTGATGAAGATAATATGTCTGGACAAGTTGAACAGAATGAAGAAGAAGACATGAATGATCCCGACTTTCGCCTTACAAGGGATAATTTACCAGAAATCGATGAAGAAGTTGTTGAAGGAATCAATGATGAACTTGTTAAATCCGCAAAGGATCTTGAAAAGAGAACTGATACAATTGTTGATGATACGGATGTCTCCTCGCAAAACAAGAATAAGGAAACTGAAGTTATAACTGATGATGCTATAAATTTGGACCCAGATCAAGATAATGTAACTAAATTTATATCAACTTCAGCTACAACCCCGGAGTCAAGCTCAGGGGGAGCCAATCTTGACTCTGAATCATTTGAGGAAAGTGAGAATTCATCAGATGATGATGAGCCTAGGAGCTCTAAGAAACGGAAATATAAGAGTTCTCATCCTACGGATAGTATCCTAGGAAGTTTGAATAAGGGAGTTTAAACAAGACGAGCATTAAATACCTTTTGTACATTCTATTATTTTCAGTCTAGCATAGAGCCTACAAGCATCAAAAAAGCACTTGCAAAATCCGACTAGATTGTGGCAATGCAAGAAGAGCTTCAACAGTTCGAACGTAATAAAGTTTGGCATCTAGTGTCACGACCTAAAAATTGAACTGTGATTGGTACTCGAAGGGTATTCAAAAATAAATTGGATGACTTAGGAGTTATAGTTCGTAATAAGGCTCGATTGGTCGTTCAATGATATAATCAACAGGAAGGGATCGATTATGACGAGACCTTCGCACATGTAGCAAGACTTGAGGCTATTCGTCTGCTTATCGCCTTTGCAGCTCATAAAGGAATGAAACTGTACCAAATGGACGTTAAGACTGCATTTGTTAACGTATATTTGGAAGAAGAGGTTTTTGTTGAACAACCTCCCAGATATTTAAATAGCAAATTTCAAAACCATGTTTTAAAACTTGATAAAGCATTATATTGTTTAAAACAAGCTCCTAGGACATGGTACGACAGATTGTCTAAATTTCTATTACAAAACACTTTTAAAAGAGCATCTGTCGACAAAACCCTATTTCTAAAATCCGAGGGTTCTTATTTACTTGTTGCTCAAATTTAGGTAGATGATATTATTTTTGGTTCTACTAACAATAAATTGTGCAAGTATTTTTCAGATCTAATGACCTCAGAGTTTGAAATAAGCATGATGGGAGAATTGAAATTCTTCCTATGATTGCAGATTAAATAAACAAAAGACGGTATAATGATCCACCAACAGAAATATGTCAAGGAGCTAATCAGGAAATTTGGTATGGAGAACGCTCATCCAATGGACACACCTATGGTAACTGACAAAAAGTTAACCTTATATAAACATGGTAAGTGTGTCGATGAGACTACATATCGAGGTATCATTGGTTCTTTATTATATTTAACTGCTAGTAGACCTAATATTATGTATAGTATATGTATCTGTGCTCGATTTCAATCGTGCCATAAAGAATCACATATGATTGCAGTTAAACGTATTTTGATGTATTTAATTGGTACATCTAATTTATACCTTTGGTATCCACTTGAGTGTGATTTCGATCTAGTAGGATATTCATATGCAGATTATGCAGGATGTTCTCTGGATAGAAAAAGTACCTCTGGATTTGCTACGTTTGTTCGACCATGCATTATAACTTGGGGCTCAAAGAAGCAAAATTATGTCGCGTTATCTATTGCTGAAGCCGAGTATATAGTTGTTGGACTGGTATGTTCTCAGTAACTTTGGTTAAAGCAACAACTATGTGATTATGGTGTAAATGTTGGTTGTATGCCTATATTTTGTGATAATACGAGTGCTATTATTTTTTCTAAGAACCCAGCTCAGCATTCCCGTACTAAACATATAGACATTAGACACCATTTCTTACACAACCATGTAGAAAAGGGCAACATTAAACTAGAATTTTGTAGTACTGAAAATCAATGGGCTGACATTTTCACAAAGGCGTTAGCGAGAAGACGTTTTGAGATTTTGCGGTTGGAAATTGGTTTAATTAGTAGCAATTAAATTTGTCATACTTATTTTATGAACTTGCATGAGTGGTTAGAATAAGATAAGATTGATGACTGTGTCCGTGTATTCTATTGCTAGTATATTTGTGTTTAATATTATTTATTTTACGTGAATATCTTGCATATTAATTATTTTATGAATATTGAAATATGGACCACATATTTGCCAAAAATCTATCTTATTCAATTTCCTATATTAACCAAAATTCCTACCCTTGTCTTTGCACTTGACCGAAATTCCCAACAAAAATATCCTACCATATCTTTTTATTTACCTAATCATATCTTTACCATATCTCTCATATATCTACCCTATATTTCTGTCATATCCTACTCAAATTCAAAAAAAAGGAAAAAGAGGGGAAATGACGACTCACGTGCACACCTACAAAAGCACAAAACCCAACACTACCTCTTATAATTACCCATCTACATCATCATCAACACACATCACCAACATCGCCATCTTCCTTCTTTTACACGAAAAGAAAAACAAAACAAAATCTCACACATCCATGGCTTCCACTCGGTCCACAACCCAAAACACCAACACCCCAAACTCAAAAACACAAACAGCTTGCATGTCTACTAATCCTTCACCACAACCGAACCAAAAATCCCCAAACTTAACCCAAACCGAGTCGGGTTCGGTTCTTGAGGGAACCAAAAGGCGAAAACTAAACTTGGGAAAGAATAAAGTTGCTTCTGGCTCATAAAAACGTGAAGACGGTCATGTTACAGATGGTGCAAATAGGCCTTTGTTTCGTGAATTTTTTTCCTCAAGATACGACATCCTGGCTTGATAAATTGAGACTAACAAAGGAGGAACGAAAATTTATTAATCGGGTTGCTAAGTATACAATTCATGGTGGGAAAAGCTTTCCGAAATCATGTTGCGACAAATACTCCGCTTTGAAGTTTTTCACGGATTTCTTGAAATTTCAAGAATGGGAGACCATTGTTTGGTTCTCGGGTCCTATATATCCTATTGAGGTAATTCAATTTTACGCTTCCGTTACCTTGAAGTCCGGAGTCCTACATACTAATGTTAATGGCCGTGATATTTCCGTCTCCATTCATGATTTTTGTACTCTGTTTTCGGTTCCTGATGATGGGGCCGAAATTAATCCAAGTAAAACATGGGACGAGTTGTCCGACACGGCTAAAGTAGTTGAAAAGAAATATTTTGATGAGAATTGTGACAACCCTCGCGGATGCGGAAATAAAACATACAATCATGTGATATAATTAGCGGAAATACGGTATTTTAAAAACTTTTATACATGCAAGATAGAAATACGAGGAGTGTCAAATATTACAAACCAAATAAAAATACCACAAGAGACGTAGTCTCTCAAAGTGTTAACAAAAGACAAGGTTATTAGCAACTAGCTAAAATCGTCTAGAGGTGTTTTATCCAGGGACAACGCCCGCTAGCTCACACCCGAACCCAAAATATCAAGCAAAAAGCCATCCAATCAAGCAACCTGTTCATCCATGAAAAACATGAACGCCACAGTCAGTGGGGAGTAACTCCGGGTTCTCCCAGCCATATCACATTAAACGTACATAAAAGGAAATACAAAAGTAGAAGCATGCATATATAGATATACATGTGAAATACGATAAGGATAGATAGGCAATTCAATATATAATGATAAGAGCATATGGAATACAAATCCGAATCCATCATGTTATACAAAGACTCGGGGAAGACACTCTTAGGCAACCGAATACGCTCACTAGGGCTTGCATCTCACCGTTAGCGGTATAAGTTTGATAAGATTGAAACTCGACAAACAAACCATGCCAAGTCATGGTATGACCATGAATAATCAATCATGTAATCACCCATCCAAACATAACAATACAATGACGACCTCTCTCACGGTAAATGAAACGCACTAGCACCGTGTACATGGCAAGTATGATTAACAGGCATCCACGGGAGAAAAACATACCCTGAACGCATATACGATTCAATCCATTTCGTATATGTAGACTAATTTCCTCCTGTTAGGACGACGATAATAATACGGTCCTAGTCTAAACCTGGCCAGACTCTCGGGATAAAACATATACCCGATTCGACATGTGGTAAAACGTTCCACATCCAAGACTCGATCATACAAAGACGTCGAGTACCCCAAATTTGGTAGAACATTTCACGAAAGAGGCGGAAAAGAGCTCGAGTCACATAACATAACAAGCGGTACGCTACATGCAAATAACACCACCTCGCAAGTACACAACATTTGACGGCCGGGTCGATCAACGCATAGCGTTCGCCTCCCAACAACGTCGTCGTATGCCCACTAACACATGCAATTAAGCAGTAGGATACCTCCCCGTTCCGACATTCCAGCCTTACGAACGTGGAGGTAGCCAAGGAAATGAGAGTACAAAGCACATAACAAAATAGTGCTCAACATTTGTAAAAACCGACTCAAAGTGGGACAAACCAAAAACCGTCACAAAACATGTGATTAGGGAATTATATAAACTTAATTATGATAAAAATGAATCAATACATGATACAGAAGCATTAGAACAAGTTTATGAAGCATAATGAATAAAAACATAGATCACCTCTCCAAAACAACGTTGTTTGGAAACCAACGAAAACAAGGGTCCCTTCAAACAGTCATAACTAGAGTTCTAGACATACAAATGCAGATATTCAAAATGGAGGTCATAGCTTATCCTCTTACGGTTCCAACGGGATGTCACAAGCCCAAAACAAGCAAGTAACGAAGGATATATGATCATTTTACGAAAAGGGGTCAGTGCAGGAAAACTGCAGTCGGCCGCGCGTAACGTTTCATGCGCCCCACGACGCAGCCTGCGTCCTACGACGCAGCCTGCGTCCCACGACGCAGCCAGCATCCTACACGGGATTCAGCAAGTTATCAACCAAAAATACTCATTTATCATCACAAACCATCAATTCTCATATCAATTAACAACTAACAACAACCAACAACAACAACACAAGTCCTAAGCATACTAACCATAATCTAAATACGATTACTAGCCTAGAAAACACATAAAACACGTAAATGATATCGAGTAACCCTTCACCGTTACCTTTTCGCGTCTTTAATCGATTTCTAAACCTTCCTAGTCTCCACCTACATACAATTAGATAATAAAAGATGAATATCATTCACCTTGAGAAAGACGGATAATTTAAAAAGCGAGAAAGACGGTAATTTTATTACCAATACAGATAGAGGAAGCTAAGAGGGGAAGAATAAGACGAACTTACGTGAATTTGAGCGAGAAACGAACGAGGTACGACTATTCTAAGATTGGATGAAAATGGAGGCAAGGTTTTGGGTTTCTTAGAGAAGAAGAAATGTTAAGTTGTGTTTGTGTGAGTATGAATTAGGTTAGGAGTAGTATGAGGGAGTATAAGGGAAAAAGTCAATAAAAAGTCAAAGACGGCTTAAGACGGGATTCTCATGAAATCTCGCGTAAAACCAAATACGAACTCGGAAATTCTAAATTCGACTCGGAAAAATAAATTCCAAATTAAAACTAAAATTCCCTGAAAATTATCCGTAAAATATTTTACTTATAAAAATAGGGTACATTTGCGGGTGTTACAATCGCCCCACCTTTTAAAAAGTTTCGTCCTCGAAACTTGAGAGTAGAAAATAAAAGTATCAAGGACAAGAATCGGTTTTCAAAATTAATACGAAAACTTTAATAAGGGAAACATTTATGAAACGAGGTTCATCTCGAAAAGGGTTTAAGGAGAATTTTCATAAGAGCGAAACTATATTTAGGGATCACAAGAATGCTCGTCGCGAACGAGAACTCTAATTATCCAAATCAAAGCAATGTCGAAATAGTGAAATCGAAATTCAAAACAACGTTAGTAAGTGAAGGACTAGTTATCAGACGTCTCCAATAACAAGTGCAAACATCCAACCAAACGCAAAATCCAAATATAAAAGCAAAAGAAATCCATTTTCTCCAAAAAGAGGATACAAAGTCCATCTTTAGAGTTCTTTGAAAAGTTAAATTAGAAATACAATATGGAAATTCGAAGGTTTCCTCAAAGATAAAAGCAAAATAAGAAGGCATTACACGTACATAGAGCGACTCGCACATCTCACACACAATTCAGGGTAACAAAATATATACAAAACACGCAAAAACGAAACAAATCGAACCGTTTGGGATAGGAAGATCAAGATAAAGTCGGCAGGAAGATCTACAAGAATTCGACATTACTAACTCTACTAATAAACCAAATCCTCAAGAGAATGCAATTTACCCAATTTGCAACTCATCATTTTCAATCATCTGAAATCTTACAAAGATATTCCATAATCACGAGATTTCAAGACAATAACCTAATTATTCAGATCCATCTAGTATCTACTGAAGTCCATCGGCACGGTAGACTCCACAACTAACAATCCACATGGTAAAGGAGACTTACCATGAAATTCCCTTGATTCAAATTACTTCAAACTCATTATCCTAAATTTGCAATGAACTTTCTCATCTTCTAAAGTCAAAACACAATCAAAGCAACAAACATAATTATCTAAGATCCAACTAGTCTCATCCAAAGTCTCACGACAAGGGAAAATCCACAATCCATTATCGCTTATAAGAATTTTTTTATACGCCCCAACATCCTTAATTCGATCATTACTACGCCTGAAACCTCAAATATGAAGAGTCACATTAGCAAACTATGGTGGTTACTAATCCTCAAGATGAATGGGTTCACCATTCTATCTCTATATTCCATAACAACTGAGCACTCACTATCCAAAGCTTGCAACGAACATTTCTCAATCTCCAAATATGATTTCTTAAGAATAAAAGAGAATTACTAATTACAACCTACAAATGGCCAATTACTTGGCAATCAGACAACCATTCAAATCATCTAGTTCATCTAAAACTCAATATGAATCGATTTTCATTTACGACAATACTCCTCAAACCTTGGGTACTGGCTCAATTTCCCTAAAGCAAAGTCTCTTTTAAAATCCACCAATTAGAGACATCCAATTCCCAAATGATATCCCAAGCAACCGTTATAATACCCAACATCAACGAACTATTTTCATGATCCACTAAAATTCTCAAAATAACACTACAATACCAAGCTCCAAATCTAAAACCACTAAGAGAGGATACATTATCACTATTTGGATTCATCCTAGAGCTTAAGTCCTATTTCCCATGAACAAATACAACACGAAATTTGCTCAATCGAAAGACACATATTCTAGCTAAAGAATTCCAAAATACATTACACTTATTCTCTTAGCTTTACAAACGGAAAATCCAATCCACTAGAGAAAAGATGAAGGAGCAACGAGATAGAAAACGATAAGGAATCTCAAGGAGAACACGGGAATAAATAAGGCACGAGATTACAAGAGAGGAACGCTGAAAAAAACAAAGTCAAGGAAGAGACAGAGCAGATAGTGGCGATATGAAGATATCCGAGTGAGAAAGAAGGTATGAGCTTGCGATTTCTTAAAGATCAATCTTGACAAAAACATTCAAGAATGGAAATGAAAAGGGATGATGGCACGAGTAAAGGTTTAAGGTTTAATCCACAAAATTTCTCCTTTCAGACTTAGGGTGATAGTAAAGCAACTCATCCCAAAGAAAGGTCTCTTACAAGGGACCATCGTACCACAAATCATCGGAGTAAGGTACACCTAGATTTAACAAATAGATTACAACCCAATTCATCCGCCCTTTCATATAACACGGATTCCCAATTGCGGAATTGCAACTTAAGCATAATAACATTCTCTCAACTCCAAAATTTGACACATTCTCAAAGGTTTCAAAACCGAAGGTCTAGGTAGAACACCGAACAAAACGTCATTATCAACATCATATAGCCCACGAGTTCATTATTAACAAAGTACAACCTTAAGTCAAACATCATCATTAACGTCCCATGGTATTTCCATCATAGCTCACATCATAATCCTCAAGTAATATGGTTCAACTTACAACGAAACCTTACTACTCCAAACGAGTCTCCGATACCATAAGATAAGATCATATCTTTAAATCCAAGAACAATAGCCAAATGCTTTTCCACTAAGCCTACACTCACAAACACACAATAGGAAACCACAAGACGTCACTTAACCTCAAAAGTATTTCGCACCTCAAGATATCATTTTAAACTTCTTATTTACACCAATTAGACATATCATAAGCATGGTCTTCAAAACAATACTAAACTTCTAAGTCCAAAAGACTAAATTACTAATTGAGTTAAGAAGTCATAGCCAACTCATTCAACCTTACACCATCGAATACCATGAACTATTTACACACAAGTCATGACAAGCATCAAGCATTAAAATCATCAAACTTATCTTACTACCTTTCCTTAGAGTTACAACCAATCATCAATATAGGGTGAATTTAGATCTACACCATTTTCCTCAAATCACAAATTCATTCTAACAAACACTAATATTCCACAAAATTTCAAAGTTCTTCCGACCAAGTATAATATACCACAAACAAATGGGTATGGCATCCACAAAAATGTTACAAGAGGAAGGTAAGGATACCAATGGTAAGATGGAGGAACTATCAAGAGTAATTTCCAAGAGGCAAACAAGTGGAAGAGAAAGAAGCGCCTAGATAGAAGGAAGAGAGCATAATACATTAAGGACGAGAGAAAACATCGATGAGGAAGAAATACACTTCAATTAGGCTTGTCAATCTTCAATCTTCGGTAGAGGATACTTCTTCTAGGTAACCCATGATCCACCTTAAGACGGTAGATACAAACAAACATAACATCACTCAACACAATCAAAAAACAAGTTAGAACCTAACAAACATCAAGTACACCAAAGACTACCACCTTAGCTCCTTAAGTCTACCCATCTCTCATTTATTATTTCAAGGTCAAGTAATTTAAGTTTAGGGTTCACGTGTGTGCGTCGGGAGCGATAAAGCTCTGATACCAACTGTGACAACCCTCGCGGATGCGGAAATAAAACATACAATCATGTGATATAATTAGCGGAAATACGGTATTTTAAAAACTTTTATACATGCAAGATAGAAATACGAGGAGTGTCAATTACTACAAACCAAATAAAAATACCACAAGAGACGTAGTCTCTCAAAGTGTTAACAAAAGACAAGGTTATTAGCAACTAGCTAAAATCGTCTAGAGGTGTTTTATCCAGGGACAACGCCCGCTAGCTCACACCCGAACCCAAAATATCATAAGCAAAAAGCCATCCAAATCAAGCAACCTGTTCATCCATGAAAAACATGAACGCCACAGTCAGTGGGGATTAACTCCGGGTTCTCCCAGCCATATCACATTAAACGTACATAAAAGGAAATACAAAAGTAGAAGCATGCATATATAGATATACATGTGAAATACGATAAGGATAGATAGGCAATTCAATATATAATGATAAGAGCATATGGAATACAAATCCGAATCCATCATGTTATATAAAGACTCAGGGAAGACACTCTTAGGCAACCGAATACGCTCACTAGGGCTTGCATCTCACCGTTAGCGGTATAAGTTTGATAAGATTGAAACTCGACAAACAAACCATGCCAAGTCATGGTATAACCATGAATAATCAATCATGTAATCACCCATCCACACATAACAATACAATGACGACCTCTTTCACGGTAAATGAAATGCACTAGCACCGTGTACATGGCAAGTATGATTAACAGGCATCCACGAGAGAAAAACATTCCTTGAACGCATATACGATTCAATCCATTTCGTATATGTAGACTAATTTCCTCCTGGTAGAACGACGATAATAATACGGTCCTAGTCTAAACCTGGCCAGAATCTCGGGATAAGACATATACCCGATTCGACATGTGGTAAGACGTTCCACATCCAAGACTCGATCATACAAAGACGTCGAGTACCCCAAATTCGGTAGAACAATTCACGAAAGAGGCGGAAAAGAGCTCGAGCCACATAACAAGCGGTACGCTACATGAAAATAACACCAACTAGCAAGTACACAACATTTGACGGCCGGGTCGATCAACGCATAGCGTTCGCCTCCCAACAACGTCGTCGTATGCCCACTAACACATGCAATTAAGCAGTAGGATACCTCCCCGCTCCGACATTCCAGCCTTACGAACGTGGAGGT
>JAIUZE010070515.1:0-68249 GCA_022085475.1 Heliosperma pusillum | reverse complement strand
CATTAGAATTCTCTCAAGTTTTGTTCTTCATTTTTGGCTTGTAATTTGGTTGAACTTCATTATTTTGGGTTGTAATCTTTGAATTATGGGTAGCTAATCTTCCATTTCTTAGTGTAATTGGAACACGTTATCTCCTTTTAGCATTGTAAGACTTTTTGAACCTCTTCTTCTCTATTTAATACCATATTCTTATGTTTAAATTCCATTGTTGAATGAATTATTGTTGAGACTAACCATCTTAGCAAGTGTTGTGCACATTTTAACATTTGAGTTGCTTTTTCTAATCATCAAGGAGCTAAATTTTTGTGGAATCGGGAAGGTATAACTTAATACTTACCTTTTTCCATTATTCATTGATTTTTGCTCGAAAATTAGGCTTGAATTAGTCTTATTTTGAGTTTTTCTCTAGCTCTTGTTGATTGTTTAGCTAGGATTGGTAAAATATTTCTGAGTAAGGCATAAGAATTCAACAAACATTAAACTTTTGAGGTGGTGATGATATTGTTTCACACCAAGTGTTTGTTGAATTGCTTGTTTGAGTGAAAAACTACTTTGACTGTTTGTTTGTTGTTGTGTTGTATTGTATTGTTGAAATTTTTGCAGAAAATGGCCCCAAAAATCTCCAAGTTGTTTGGGAAGGGAAAGAATAAGAGGGCCGCGGTGAGTGAGCTCGACACCGATGTTGAAGTGGTGTTCATGGGTTATGAGAGGTTGAGTGCCCAACATAAAAAAATCTAGGACAAACTTACCGCACCCCCACAACAACCCCTCATAACCACAAAATTCTTCTCCCCAAGCACCCTCCATGCCTTGGGAATGTTCGACTTGGCAAGGGATATGCTAGCTAAAGTAGGGCTAGAAGCTTATCTCGAACCGGACTCTTGGGATCACACCTATAAGAGTTTCACGTACGAGTTCCTAGCTACCTTGTCCGAGTTGGACGTACCCGAGGGGAATGAAAAATCCTACCGCTTCCGCCTCAACCAAAATTGGCACAACGCCCCAATCTCTGAAATTCGCCAAATCCTAAAAATCACCAAAAACCCCGAAGAGATTAAATGCCCCAAAGAGGAAATGCAAAACATGTGGAGCAATATTAAGGGTTGTAACACTGCATATAAGGATGCCAAACTCTCCACAATCACCCACCCCGTACTTCGACTCATTACCCGGTTCCTTACCACCATTTTTAACTCCGCGGGAGAGCCCGCTAAGGTGCCGGAGAAAATACGGTTGTGTTTGTGGACTATGCTCCCGAGAGGGGTGAGGGTACCGGATTGGGCGGACTTGTTTATGAGAGCTTGTATTAAGCACCGCCAAAAATCCACTAAAGCAAGTATCCACCTTGGGGGGTGATTACCTTTTTGATGCAACATTATGAAGGGGGGATTGATGAGGAGCAAGAGGTCAACTCTTGTAAGGGTTTAACAAGGTACAACCACTTTGGGCTAGAGTAGGTGCACATGTTCAAAATTAGCAAAGTGGAACCTTTGAGAGGATTTTGGTTGGGGAGTGATGGCCTAAGCTATATGAAAATGCCTCGACCTTTAAACAATCCTTTACCTAGGGGGCCAAAACCGGAGGATTTCTTTTGCCCTAGGGAAGAGAGTTTGGGGAAGAGTAGTAGTGAGGCGGAGGTAGAGGAAGTGCCCTTGGGGCAAAGAAGGAGGCTAAGGAGAGAGCAAGGTGAGGGAAGTGAGCAAGGTAACGAGGAGAGGGAGATCCTCGCAATTGAGCAAGGACCTTTCCAAAACCCACCTTTTCAACAACAACAACAACAACAACCACCATACCATTCCCAATCATCTTACCATAGCCACCAAGACACCGACACCCCAATGTATGACGCGGAGACTCGTGCTAGCACCCCAATGGAGCCATGTCAATAACAAATGGCATCATACTTTGCTAGCACCAACGATGTCCTCAAGCACATAAGTGGACGGGTGGACGACTCTTACAATTGGCAACAAACCCAAGGAGGTAGGCTTGAATCTTTAGATGATTGGCATAATGTGGTGGAGGCAAGGGAGAGGTTGAGAGAGGAGGCTGAGAGGGCCCAACAAGAAGAGTGGAGGAGGATGGTGGAGCGGCAAGAGGAAGACCGCCTTTGGAGGGAGCAACAAAACCAAAGGTGGAGTGAGCAAAATGACATGTGGGCGGCACAAAATACCATTTCCAAGCTCAAAATGAGCGCCACCACACTTACCTTCAAGATTCATATGAAGATGCGGTGGCACAAGAGGATGTTTATGGTTTCGCTAGCTCACTTTTCGGCATGTCCATCCAACAAAACCCCGGCTACCTCACTCCTTACACACAAGAGGCCCTTGATGAAGGCCTAGAAAGGAGAAGAAGAGTTAAAGAAGAAAGAGAGAGGAGGAGAAACCGAGGAGGTGCCTCGGGTTCTTCTCATTTCAACAATTGATGAAGCATCCCACTCTTTCCCCTACAATGAGGACATTGTATAATCTAAGTGTGGGGGAGAGGATTGTATATATATTTGTTTTGATGTGATGCATTTTGTTTTGTTTTGTTTTGTTATAAAGAAAAAGAAAAAAAAACTTGAAAACCCCGGCTAGGTGAAAACCCACAAGGGTGGGCACCTAGGGAAAAATTGGGAAGGTGGCCGAGGACGGAATGAAAACCCAAAAGGGCATTCCGGGCAAAATGAAAAATCGAGTTGCGAGCCACCAATGAGAGGAAAGGAAAAGCTAAGGTGAAAACCCGATAGGGCACCTTAGGCAAAATGAGGGATTTTCAAGAAAAAAAAGTAGAAAAAGAAAAAGAAAAAAAATTTGAGCAAAATA
The DNA here is from genome assembly GCA_022085475.1 of Heliosperma pusillum. NCBI lineage: Eukaryota > Viridiplantae > Streptophyta > Magnoliopsida > Caryophyllales > Caryophyllaceae > Heliosperma > Heliosperma pusillum. The sequence continues at coordinate 65,439 of JAIUZE010070515.1, read as the reverse complement.
CTTCCGATGAAGAGGATTTTTGGAGGGAAAAGAAGGGAGAAATAAGGAGGAATTTGGAAGGAGGCTAGCTTAGGATTTTTTTTATTTTTCTTTGAGTCACACAATTGGTTCCAAATTGGTGGATTTTCTTTGTTGGTTGCTTGGTTGTGCGAATTGTGTAGTTTGGGGCCAACCAAGTAACCATGCTATACACTAGTGGAGTAATAAGGGGGTGATATAAGAAGTGGAGTTGCATGGAGTTTGGTGATGAGGGTCATCTCGCTATGCCTTGGGATAAGGCAAAGATGGTCATACTACAATCTTGGGAGGTATAAGAAGGGAGGAGTTGAGGTGAGATGAGTCGGAGTTGGTGGTGTGTCGAGTCTTGTATTGAGGGAGTTATAAGTAGGAAGTGGTAAGGGAAGAGTGTGTCACAACAACTTTGAGTCATTTTCTTTTAATAGGTGGTTGTGTTTTGAGGGAGATATAAGAAGGTAGTGGTGAGGGAAGAGAGGTCATTACCTTCACATGCTATGTTTGGACTCGTGTTTTTCTTGCTAATCTCGAGTTTTACTCGGGACGAGTAAAAGTCCAAGTGTGGGGGTATTTGACAACACCAAAATGTGTCGTGTTTAGTAGTGTTTATTAGGTTCATTTAATGTACTTTTTACGGGTCGTTAGCATCGTTTTATGCTAACCTTAGTCCTTGTAATTATGTTGTTATTTAGTATTTTTAAGTCAAATTTTAGAGTCAAGCCCGGAAGTCAACAAAAGTCAAAGTCAAACCCGAGACCCGAGACCCAAACCCGAAAATTGGAGTGGGCTACGAGCAAATTATCAATGCAAGAAGAGCAAGTCCAAAGGGTCAATGGAAGTCAAGGCGAGACTACCATTCAAAGGGTTCAACGAAAGTCAAGGCGAGCGTAGAAGAGTAAAAACTGGCAGCGTGGAAATGCTGCCAGCGCGCCTGAACGCTGCCAGCGCGCCTGAACGCAGTCAGCGTCCCACGACGCTGCCAGCGTCCGTGGGCACTGCCAGCGTCCTGGCCTCAGATAGGTGTTCCTTCATTCTCCGTCTTGTCATTTTGAGGCCCATTTCTCGAAGGCCCTAGGTTTCCGGAGCCAAGGGTATAAAAGAGTCAGATTGTAGAGAGAGAAGCATGCAACATTCCACAACAAAACACATTAGAATTCTCTCAATTGTTGGTTGTTCATTTTGGCTTGTAATTTGGTTGAACTTCATTATTTTGGGTTGTAATCTTTGAATTATTGGTAGCTAATCTTCCATTTCTTAGTGTAAATTGGAACAAGTTCTCTTCTTTTAGCATTCTAAGACTTTTTGAACCTCTTCTTCTCTATTTAATACCATTTTCTCATGTTTAAATTCCATTGTTGAATGAATTATTGTTGAGACTAACCATCTTAGCAAGTGTTTGTTTAATTAGTGCTTTGTCTAGATGAATTTGGTTAATTTGTCTTGATATTGTTGAAGCGACCTTGAAAGATTGTAACTTTGGTTTAAAAGTTGGAATCTTTTGAGTGGAATTTGGTTTATTGTGTGATTAGAACATGGTTTAATGTTTTATTACATGATTATAGCTTGTTTCTTTGGTTTTGTTCATAAAGCTTGCATCTTTGATTTGGGCTCATGGTTTAATGGGTGTAAATTGGGTTGTAAAGAGACATCCTTGGTTGGTTTAATCCTTGTTGACTAATTGCTTGGAAACTTGTATTAGATAATTAGAGAAGAGAGGAAAGGAAGAGTCTTTACTTTGCTAATTGTTGGGAACTTGGGAAAATTACAATAAGTTGTTTCTCCATATTTGAATATTTGAATCTTTAGTTGTTGTTGGTTATTTTAGACTTGTTAATGAATTTCTCCAATCAAACTTTCTCCCTATATGTTATCCTACATGTTTTCTCATTGTGAATATCATAGTTTGTAATTAATTTAAGCTTTTGTCTTAATTAGTGTCTTAATTTGTGATTAGAGTAATTAGTTAGTAATTAGTTTTGTTAATTGGCTTTTTGCAAGAGTCTAGATTAGATTAATTTAGTTAATACCGCCTTCTCTTGGGTTCGACCCTATTCTTACCATTTACTACCTTTATTTAAGATAGTTTGTGTTTGTTTAGGAGATATAAATTGTTATTTGATCGTAGCTAATTAGCGGATTTAACGACACGTGGATTAGCCTCGTCATTAAGCTTAAGACGAACGTTTCTATTAAAATTTGGAAAAAGGCCTATATATGACATTGCATCATCCCAATCGAAGTTTTTTAGTCTCTTACAACGTATGTAAAATTGTAGAACTTTCGGATTTTAGTAAATCCTAATACTTTGGGTGGGAAAAGTAGCGATTTTGGGGCAATACTCATCATTCCCGTGTTCAAGACTATGATTGAAACAAATTTAAAACACTTAACAAGACATAGAGTATGATTTTAGTATGAAAATTTTTAAAATTTTAGTTTTAGGGTAAATTTTACTACTCAAAATTTTGCACAAGAGAAATAAGATGAAATTTTTTTAAATTTGGGATAATGAAAGATGACCAAACAATTGATTCAAAGTAATATTTAGCACAAAATTACCAAGAGTTTTAAGAGAGAAGGGTTTGAGAGAGAGAGAGAGAGAGTTTGTGTGTGTGTGTGTGTGTGTGTGTGTGAGTGTGTGTGTGTGTGTGTGTGTGTGTGTGTGTGTGTGTGTGTGTGTGTGTGTGTGTGTGTGTGTGTGTGTGTGTGTGTGACAGAAGGAAGAGAGTAAATTGGGGTTTCCGGAATTTAAAACGCGGAACCGGGTTCAGCTGGGCACTCGGTCGAGTGCTTTATGGTGCTCGGTCGAGTGTCTGATTCTGGCTACGTTGAATTGTTTCTGCCAATCAGGCACTTGGTCGAGTACATATGACATTCGGTCGAGTTAGCCTCACTCGGTCGAGTACTCGGACGTACTCGGGCGAGTACCCAAAAAGGTCAACCTAGAAATTACTCGTGAAAATAACGATGTCATCCTTGCAACACCAAAAATACCGTTCAAAGTCCATAACGAAATTTAGGACTCATCATGAGTTAGATCCTATACCATCCATTCACGTCACGCTAAACTTTCACACACATACATCGAGTATTGCAATGAGAACAAAGAACTAATCGGTTCACATACACTAGTAACAATACCGTATCATACAAGTAACCCACCCCTTTAATCCCTCGCAACGACACTTTAACAAGTTGATTCATCGTATATGTTTCACATTCATGCATCAATCACAGGTATCCATCAACCATACTTCCTTCATTATAAGTCACACATCAATTTCACTTTATAGCGGGTAACACTTCATTCTCAAAACCTTTTACTTAGTTAAAACAAGTTCATACATATACCACTTCTCATACCAACTTGCATTCATGCTACATTCATACATACATTTCATGACATAGAACACACAATGCATACACACCTCTCAAATCTTTACCCATTCGCGGCGTTTCTAGCTTAAGCATATTAGGGCCGCGATCTCGGAATGAGGGCGCCTTCTCACCCAAAATCAACATAAGTGGGCCTCTAACACACATATACAAGGTTCATTTTAATTGACACCGTACATTTATTTGGTTCATTGGTACATGTTCCAAAATCGTCGCTCTGATACCATTTTGTAACACCCTCAATGACCATATTTCCCATGGAGCATCAGTAAGACCTTCCTTGGCAAATAGAGGTGTTACCATCTCGGTTGCCCGAGGTAGTACATATCAAATAGAGAATGAACAAACATTTACTCTTAATTATACCTTATATATCATAGTTACAATAATCCAACTACCGATGAAATACAATAAACGCAACTCAACAAGTCTAAAGACTCAGCGTAATTAAAGTGGTCGTCATCTTGTCGCATCCCAGCTACCCCTGTCAATGTCAGACCGCAGCACATGGACATCAAAATCCCTGCTCATCGCAAGAAGCGTAACCCGGATCATTAATGTGCACATCCCCTTGTAACAAGAGCCACAAGAGGCGAGACCTGGCGTGGAACCATCTCCCGAAAATGGTCCACAAAATCAATCACAATAACAGCATAGCCAATGTCACAATCATCATCATAATTAACATCATAATCATCATCATCAACAATCAGTATACAACTGTATTGAGTAGGGAAAATCCTACTTGTAGCAATCTGCATGCAACCACCAATAGTCACACATAAGCATACAAGACCGTCATCCACACCTACAGACACTGGTACAATTTCTATCACAACTATGGTCTCTAATGCCAATACCAACTATAAGGGTAGTCACTTACTTGGCCAGATAAATCACTACCTTTAGTGTTGTATCCAGACTCGTCGACCTGCTCCCACGGTGGTCTCCTTGGTGAAGGATTCATCGGGGTCTATAAAGGGCGGGTATTACAGGGTGTTTGCTTTTGCTGACTATCTAATACTCTAATGGCTTGTCTACTTGGATTGTCCCTCTGTTGGGGGAAAATCGTTTTTTAATCATCGTATGAAAGATCAAAAGAATAGGAGAATAATCACTCCTTAGGCCTTGCCTGGAATGCATGGAATAGTTTGGGAGTAAATTTTAGGTGGGAGATAACTACTAAGGAAGATAATTAGTTGAGTAATGAGTCCTTGAACATAGGTTTGACATGTAAAGTAATGATTATCAAGGTAATCTTTTATCATATTAATGGGGTGGGTGGGTAATGTATTACCCCTTAATGAGGGTAATATATTCCCTAGGTGAATAATTACCCTCATACCAAACACAGAAAAAGTACCTTAAATATTATTCCCTTATTCATTCCCCCACTTTACGGCAAATTATATCATACTCCCAGAAGTAGAGAGTAAGATACTCTCATAGGAGTTATAGGGGAAAAAAAGTTAACTACCCAGTACATGGTTAACTACTCAATACATGTTTTTGTGTACGTTTCTTTTTCATTTCCAAATTAGTCAATTATCAATTTAAAAATCCTATCAGATTCATTAAATTTATAGTTTTCATCTTGCTGTACTCAAATTATCAAGTTTATTGTTCATAGTCATGAAATTAAACTACCATATTCACTAAACTCAAAGTGAATATAATAGGGTCATAGAGTGAACATGACATTAAATAACTCATGTTTATCAAATTACACTACCATATCACTGAATTCAAAATAAATATAATAGTGTCATGTGGTGAATACGACACTACGTAATACATATTCATCAAATTACATTATCATATTCACTAAACTCGAAATCAATATAATAATATCATATAGTGAATATCATAATACATCAGACATATTCATTAAATTACACTTTCATATCATTAAACTCAAAATGAATCTAACAGTAACATATAATGAATACACACCAAATAACACATATTCATCCAACTAAATTACCATATACATTACATATTCTACATCATCGTCATCGTCAATATTATCATCATCATCGCCATATTCATCTTCATTTCCGTCTTTAGTTTTATCTTCTAACACATCTTTTGCCATGAATATTGTATCTTTTCTCGCATTACAACGAATATTGTGAGAGAAACGTAAATTCAATTCAATTAACTTTCACTATTTGATGATGTAGTATTAGTTCATTCTGATTAGACGATAAAAAAACTATCACAAGTGCTATGATTGTGGTCGGGCTATTTGTGAATATAGGAAGAACAAAGAAGATGAGGAAGAAAATGGAGTTTGTGTTTGGTTGGTAACTGTATTTGGAAAAGTTAAGGAGACTAGAGAGTCAAATGAGCAGTGGGGTGGATTTTTTTGGAATATGGTTATTATTTTCCTTTTTTTTAAAAAAAGTATAAGGAGCATGTAGTAGCATACTCTCAGGGCCGGCCCTTGGGCTTGTCTAGGTGGACAAATGACAAGGGCCCAATGTAAAAAAAAAAATAGAAAACTATGAAAGTAACGGCTCATTAGCCAAATAAGAGAGGTAAAAGTCAAAAAGCACTTTTTGGAAATAAGGATAAAGAATATTCTTAATTAATTCCTAATTTGACTCTTGTTATTTTGTTCATACACTGCTTTTCATTACTCTTACCCAAATTCCAAAAAACTAAAAATCAATTTTCCTTACAAATTTTTTAGGGTGCTTATCCTTTATTCCTTTGATTCATCCTTTAATATTAGAATTTTGAATGAAGTGAAGTTTACATGTCAGTGGCTATTGCTTGTTATACCTCATCTCGTCGATCCATTCATCCACCTTCGTTGTCTCAGTAATCCGGAATCAGGGTGTTCTAATCCCTATTCTTCTTCTTTTTTTTTCATTATATCTTTATATTAATTATGTTGTTGTTTTGTTATTTTTTGTGGTAATTATTGACTTGTTGCTAGTGTTTTTTGTGTTGACGGTAATTTTTTTTTTATTGTTGACTTGCTGTTGACGTTTTTTAGTTTTGAAGTTGATTATTTTTTTTTGCGGTTTAGCGGTTATCGTCTTTGTTTGTGAATTGTGGTTCATAATTTATTTGTGTGTCATATTCTTATTTTGTTAATTATTGTCTTTGTTTGTGAAGTGTTAATTCAATTATTGAATACGGTTTACAATGTTGCCTAAAAAACATTTATCTGGATGCGAGAAAAGAAAAAAAAACTTGCCGAAGAGTTAATAAAATCACAACAAGGTGCTACCCACAAGTTTATTGTTAGAAATGTTGTTGATGAAAGTTCAACTCAGTCAAATGAAAGTTTACACGATTCTATCAATGAAAGTAATGAAAGAAACGGTCACAATGATTTTTTATGACGATAGTGATAGAAATGAGTCTAATGTGCCAATTATTAATCATGTAGATGATGTTGAAAATGAGTCTACTTTGCCAAATGATGTGCCAATTGATGTTGATGACAATAATGTTGGAAATGAGTTTAATTTGCCAAATGATGTGCCAATTGTTGTTGATGAAGATAATGTTGAAAATGAGTCTAATTTGACATATATATCCAATACTTTTATTGATAATTATGATCATATGAATTGGACTAATCTTGATAACAAGACAAGAGATACGATAATTGAAAAAGGACATATACGAGAAATGAATATTGACTTTCCTCTTGATAATGATAGTAGACATTTTAAATATGCTTATTTTTCTAGAAAGATGAACAATGGTGAGATTAGTGATAGAAAATGGTTGATTTATTCTAAACCTATTGACAAAGTATTCTGTTTTTGCAGCAAGTTGTTTAAATCTATCACTAATAAAAGTTTGTTGGCAAACGATGGATTACGTGATTGGAAACGTATAATTGAAAGATTAAAAGACCATGAAAATAGTACCGAGCATAAGAATAACATGTCTACTTAGAATGAAGTGAGATTAAGGCTAGAAAAGTGTGAAACAATTGATAAAAATTTGCAGGAAACGATTAGGAAAGAGAAAAATCAATGGAGGCAAGTGTTACTTAGAATATTTCCAGCTGTGAAATGTCTTGCTACTCATAACTTGGCATTTAGAGGATCTAATGAAAAATTATATCACAATAATGATGGTAATTTCTTAGGATTAATTGAAATGATTGCTGAATTTGATGTGGTAAGGCAAGATCATGTTAGAAGGATTCAAAACCGTGATATTCATCATCATTATCTTGGACATAAAATTCAAAATGAATTGATCTCTCTTTTGGCTTATAATGTGAAATGTTCTATAATCAAAACTATCAAAGAGGCAAAATATTTCTCTATAATTCTTGATTGTACTCCTGATATTGCTCACCAAGAACAAATGACTTTCATACTACGATGTGTGAATATGTCAAATGAAAAAATTAAAATCGAAGAGTATTTTTCAGAATTTTTGGAGGTGACTGATACAACAGGATTAGGACTTTTTATTGAACTAAAAAGGTTTTAAAGTCTCTTGATCTTAATATTGATGATGTAAGAGGTCAAGGTTATGATAACGGCTCCAACATGAAGGGAAAGCACTAAGGTGTACAAAAACGTTTACTTGAAGTTAACCCGAGTGCATTATATATGCCTTGTGCTTGTCATAGTTTGAATCTTGCTCTTAGCGATATGGCACATTCTTGTACAAGAGTCGTTTCATTTTTTGGTATTGTTCAACGCATATATGCATTGTTTTCTGGTTCCTCAAAAAGATGTAAGATTTTGGTTGATAATGTTCCTGAATTTACTTTAAAAATTTTATCTAATACTCGTTGGGAGAGTCGAATTAAAAGTGTGAAAGCCATTAGATTTCAAGCACCTCAATTATGATTGGCTTTGTTGGTTTTATATGAATCAGTGATGCAAAGTCAAAGAGTGAAACTGAAAGTTTGTATAATGCACTTGGGAGCTTTGACTTTTTGCTTGGAATGATTAGTTGGTATGAAATTTTATTTGTCATAAATAAGGTTAGTAAGAAATTACAATCTAAGTCCATGTGTATTGATACAACTATAGTACTAGTTGAAGGTATAATGTCATATTTTGAGGAGTTTAGAGTTGATGGCTTTCTTTCTTTTATGAATACTAGTCGTTTCCCCGCGCGTGTTGCGCGCGGAACCCCGATTTTGTGTAAATGTTGCTACTATAAATAATTTAGACCACACACACAAATGAATTTAGACTACACAAAACACACTACCCCACATCCAAAAAAGAAAATAGGGAAGAAAACATGAATAACCGAAAAAGGAAATAGGGAAGAATACCATGAATATGAGGGAGTATTATTTTTCCTACTTGAAAATAAATTATCTTGCCATAGTTTTTTAATCATTACATGTGTTTAAAAAAATCACTTGCCTTTAAAATTTTAGCGAGAAATGAAGCATACAATATACAAAATGGTTTTGAAACTAAACCAATTTCAAAGATTTTTGAATGAACTATCTTTAATATCATATTTAAGATTAAGTTCTCTTTTCCTCTCCTTTCTCACACTCCACGTGTTCCTTCTCCACCTCCTCTTCATCATCATCTTTCTCCTTCACCTACACCTCATGTTTTCTCATCCCCTTTTTCTTGGCGTTGCCACCGCCTCTTTCTCATCCTCCTCCCCCTTTTACTCTCTCCCCCTGATTTCATGTTCCTTCTCAGTTCTCGTATTCCCTTTTATTGTTGCTTACCCCTTCTCTTCCTCATTCCAATTACTTTCCCACTACACGTTCTCCTTCTTCTTCCAGATCCTCTTTCTCTCCTCCTCCTCCTCCCGCTATTTTCTTCTCTCATTCCCCTTCGCCATGATCGCTAGTTCATCCAATTCCGCTCCTCTCTTCTCATTCCCGTCTCTCGTCACATCCTCCTCCTCTTTGTCCTCTTCACCTCCCCCTTGATTATCTTTTCCTCCTTATTTCCTTCCCTTTCCCTCCACCCTATGTTCTCCTCCACGATTGCCTTTGTCTCCTTCGTTTACTTTATTTATCTCATCCTCTCCCTCTTTATCTACTTATCTTTCTCATTCACTTATGCATCCTTTTTTTTATTTCCCATCCTTTTTTCTATTTTCCTCGAATTAAACCCAAGAAATCACCTACTTACGAATCATATCATGTTTATTGCAAAATTTCTCCTAACCATCCTTCATATGCATTTTTCCTTTCTCACTGATGCCATGACATACCATATATCATGTGTTTTGTCTATTAACATGGTATATTTTTCGTTTCCATGTAGGTGAATCGGGAAAGCATTCGGGATCAACTACATATACCCCAGGGTCAAGTATATTAGTTACATTATAACTTCTTTTATCCAACTATTTTGTTTAGCCTTCTTTTATTCTTAGTAAATGGTATTTTAACGAAGATAAACAAATATTGGAACAGAGAAGTATAATATATGATTAATTCGTATGTTGTATATGTAATTTAAAACGTTCATATCATATACACACAAAAAACCTTCCCCCTTTAATTCCTTTTTCCCTTTCCCTTTCCCTTTCCCCAATTACCTCTCTCCCCCTTTCGATGCCCCTTCCTCGTCTTTATCTTTTTTTTTTCCTCCCACACCTTATATTTCCCTTTTCTATAACTTTTTTGCATTGACTATTCCTCTTTCACAACTTCCCTCATCTCTCTCCCAACAATTCTTGTGCTCCTCATTTTCCGCTCTGGTGCCGCTTTCTCACTTTTCTCCTCTTTATAATATGGTCTTTTGTTCCGCTCCACTTTCTCCTTCATATTTTCACATCCTCTTTCTCTTCTTTTCTTTATCCCCTTAATTCCTTCTATCTTCCCCCTTCGCCGCCAGAACTTGCTCTTCCCATTTCCTCCTCTCTTCTTCTTTCTCCCTTTTCAATTCATCATTATCGCCTATTTCCGACCTCCCCGTGTTGTTATTCCTCCTCGTTCTAGTCTTGCATTCGTATCCTCTCCTGATTGTTGTTAATTCCCTCATGCACTCTCCTCCTTCTACTAATGCTTATCCTCTTTTCATTACTGCTTTTATTCCGGTGTTTTGCCTCCCATCTCTGCCTCCTTGTCCTTCACCACCTTCCCCTTCTCCTCCTCGTAATATTCCTCTTCCCCTTATATTTCCCTACATCCTCATCCCAAATCTCTCTTCTCCTTCTCGTCCTCCTTCCCTTTCATTATCCCCTCCACTTCCTCTTATGACCTTCCATATCTCCATCCTCCTCCTGTTTACCTCCTCCACAACTTTTTTCTCCTCTTATCATTACTTCAGCTATTCCATGACATTAGTTCTTTGGTTGTGTTTCAAGGTAAATGCATTGTATTTTTGTTTGCAAATTTAAATGTTGTAGTTGAACCGCAAATCTGCTAATTAGTTTAGAGTTACATGTCAAGCGAAGAGTTGAATTATAATGATTAATTTAGATAAGCATGACACGCAATTTCTTTAGATTAAAAGTAGCGTAAACTAATAGGTATGAATTAGAAAATCGGACAGTTTGGGACGGATGATAGAGGGAGAGCTGGTGTGTAATTGAAGAGATCAGAAGGTGAAACAAAGAGCGATAATTCTTAAGCAAATGAAATACAATAGTTTTGCCAACTTTCCATGATATTCTTAAGAAAACCAAATTTACGAGAGAAGAAGATTGGTGAACTCACATGAATCATTTCCGTTATGCAAGCACTGTAATGTTGTCTTATATGCAACTTGATTGTGAGTATCAATCACATAAGTGTTATTTGTTACTCCCTTTGCCCAATCATTTGGTGGATTTTTTATTATTCTATGTGAGTAGTATTTTAACAAAGACAAACAAATGATTGGGACGGAGAGAGTATATTACAATTTACAACTCATTATAATATAAAGTCAGATGCAACCATGAGCATCGACACAACAACACAACAATGGGCATACACGCAGAAAGATTTCTAGCCATTGATCATCTCCAATGAACCCCACTTCTTATCGAGGAGACTTACAACCAACCTGAAATCGAGAACCTGAAATACGAGAATCCAACATTTTTCAAAGTTATCAAATAACCCATGTAAAGAAAAGCTTTAAAGCCATAGAATTTCTCTTAAGAAAAGCTTAAGGTGAACTTCTAGCTTATAAATTTATAATCATTTCATTTCCCTTTGCTATTAATAAATTCATGCCTAAAACGTTAAATACTCGTAGACAATAAATCCAGAACCTGAGATACGAGAATCCAACATTTTTCAAAGTTATCAAATAACCCATGTAAAGAAAAGCTTTAAAGCCATAGAATTTCTCTTAAGAAAAGCTTAAGGTGAACTTCTAGCTTATAAATTTATAATCATTCCATTTCCCTTTGCTATCAATAAAATCATGCCTAAAACGTTAAATACTCGTAGACAATAAATCCAGAACCTGAGATACGAGAATCCAACATTTTTCAAAGTTATCAAATAACCCATGTAAAGAAAAGCATTAAAGCCATAGAATTTCTCTTAAGAAAAGCTTAAGGTGAACTTCTAGCTTAAAATTTTATAATCATTCCATTTCCCTTTGCTATCAATAAAATCAAGCCTAAAACGTTAAATACTCGTAGACACAAATAAAAAATCAACTAAATCACTTAAAATTAAGTAAAGTAAGAAGATTATAAAAACAGACACAAATTCACACAAGATGCACACATACAAAGCGGGAATAAGCTCCCGCGTTTTATAATTTGTTATGCCTATAATCATAGGGTACGCCTGTTTGTTATAGAATATAGATGGATTAGTGGATAATAAAACAACATTAGCCTGGACTGAGGTTAATATAATCTAATGCTGCTTTGCTATCAATAAAGTAAGAAGATTATAAAAACAAACACAAACCCACACAAGACGCACACATACAAAGCCGGAATAGGCTCCCGCGTGTTATAATTTTTTATGCCTATAATCATAGGGTACGTCTGTTTGTTATAGAATATAGACGGATTAGTGGATAATAAAACAACATTAGCCTGGAGTGAGGTTAATATAATCTAATACTGCTTTTTTTAAGGTCGTGGATGTTTAATCGTAAATAGTAACTAGTTTTAAACCCGTGCAAATTGCACGGGTTTGTATTTCAGATTTTGTTATTATCAATATTTTTCTATAAGACGGTTTCTCAATAGTGTTTATGTAAGATCTCTCACATGATAGAGGTAGTTATCACCTTAATATTATGTAAAAAAAATGTTAGATTCTAGTGTAGTTAATGACATGTCTTACAAATCTTGCATGATACGCTCTCAAAAGACATATTTTGCATGTAAAATCTTGTGTTCTTGTATTAGGTAAATGTTCAGGTTGATTGTTACCCTATCCAAAATTAATAGTTGTATCATGTTATATACTCGTATAATGTATATAAATGATTTTAAAAATATTATCATATAATACAATCATTAGAATATTATGTTATATGTCGTGAGATTTCTTTAAATGTATTTGTTAGAAAATTATAAGAACACATGGGATTAGGTAAGCCCCTCATATTTTATAATATGTTCTAAACTATTCTAAATATTTATGAATCCAAATACTTACCCAACAAAATATGGAGGAATAAATTGACACATGATTTGATAAAGCAAGTTTATTTCGTAATATGGCCTCGTGAAAGAGTATATTTTGTATGTACATTCATATTTCAAAATAATGGTTAACCCAATTATCAATGTATTACAACTAAACATGTCAAGACTTGACCCGTTATTGTAAACACACTGACTCGACCCATTTTTTTCAAGTTAAAGACCCGTTAATCTTGATTCTCAACCCAATTGACTCAAACTTGAAATGACCCGTTATTTTAGGGTCTCAACCCGCCCGACCCGGCTCGACCAGTTGGGTCAATGAAAATCAAAAATTTTAAAATTTTAATATCAATACTCTCTAATTTTCTGTTTTCTTATATGTTGCTTTTTCGTAGTCTCCAACACAAAACTTTTTCAGTTTTTTCAAATAATATTTCGTGAATGATTGTTTGAAATAATAAATGTAAATATTTTAGTTATATGTATTAATAATTTTATTCTCAATATATTTAGAATCAAAATTTGGTGGTTTTGGCCCTCAAAAAGCAAATGTGAAAAAAATAGGAAAGTCAAAGTTGTATATAATATATGAAATAATAAAAAAAAAAGTAATAGAAAAAACAATTTTACACGCCTTTTATAACATTTTAGTAATAAAACTTATTAAAATAATTTCATTTTTATAAGTGTTTTAATATAAGTACGATAAATAAAGTAATTTGCATGGATTTGTTATATTAAGGTCCTATTTTAAATGCGATATAAGTATGATACGTAAATTAGAGTCTCGTATTTCAGGTACACGAACTAATTTTGAGATATTATTAACTATACGAAAATAATTCATCTTAAACAACTAATGGCTACATAAAATTACCCATATTCCATAAATAGGTCTTCTATAAAACAAATATATCCATGTTAAGAAATAAAACGGTTCAACTAATACCCCACTTGCATAGTTGAGATAAATCTTTCGGCAATTTCAATACATTCCTACTTTTGTATTATGCGTAATACTTGGCATGTCTTAATGTTATGACACATATGCTCGTCTTTAATGAGCTTAAAACGGATAATTAGCTTAAAACAGGTAAAATATATACTAATCTTCCACTTGTTATTTACTCCGAATATACCAAAATATTGTCTTTAATACCACCATTTGGTATTAACCCGTCTTAGGATATTATCTCTATTAAGACTTACTAAATTCCATAAGCCCATAATAATCGGTCAAATATTCTCATTAGAGACGGATACTATTTGTCACAAGTTGAAGACGGGTCAAATATTATGAGTAAGACGAAAAGACAGTTCTTAGCACTAATAAATTGTTTGTCTCATCAACTCAAATGGATAATATTTGATCTGTTTTATTCGTAAGACGAATAGATCCGATTTATGGGAGACCTATTGTTAATTTGTTATAACTCTAGGCTCTCTACATCTGACTAATATAATCTAATATTTATTTTCAAAACATAAACCTACCTACCACTCACCAGTCACCGCCACTCCTACTCTCTCACCATTTTTTTTTTTCTATTTTCAATTATTCAAAATTTATCTTTCTTATCTTTTAATCTCTTAATTAATTCATCTTACAAATTAAAATGATTTAACCCTTTTAAAAAAAAAAATCAAGTGAAGATCAAGTCGTCTTATTTGATTTTTTTTGGTGACTAAGTCTTCTTATTTCTCCAACGTATTATGATGATGTTAAAATGTTAAATGTTATTTTTTGTGTTTAATCGGTTTATAAATGAGGTAAGTATGCATGTGAATGATGTGAATTAATGAGATTTGTTGATTTTGATAGATAATTTTTGTAGTGAATTTGATAGTGGTTTAATCTCTGCATTTGATTTCGATACATGTTTATTTAAAGTTAAATGATTTGCAGGCGAATATATAAAGTATGTTTTTTCATGTTGATTTTGATACTTTCATAGATCTGAAAATTTAAAATTATACTGTAGTACTTCATCACTGGCACTAAATTTAAGCGCACTGTTTCTTTTTCATTTTACCGTGTTTAATGTTTAGTATATTTGAAATAATTTTTGTAATTACTATAGTCATGAAATTTAATAATTTGAAATGATTTTTGTAATTATAATGATGTGAATTTTTCTATTTAATATTTGTATTTCTTAATACTCCGTATATAAGCCATATTATTAAAGTTGTATTTTGGAATAAAATCATTTCCTAATTGATATCAGATAGTATGCAATTAATTAATTTGTAGAAAGTGGTCCTGAAATTAAGGAAATAAAATGCTGCTTTTTTGACATTTTGACTTGCAACCACAGGCTGACACATCAGCACTGTGGTTGTTGCTTTCTTTAATAAGGATGGGGGACCTTTAAGTACCCTTGATTATCGAATCACATGAAAGGTCGCCATTTATTATTTATACTAATCCATCATGGTCTGTTAGGTTTAAGCACATTGTCCTAATTAATACACATTTAATCTGGTTTAAGAAAGATAATTCTGCTGTTGGAAATTAGAGTCACTAATTCAAAATGATCTTTTAATTAAGATGATAATTTCATATTTCTCAGACAGGTAATACAATTTTTTATGTTGTATGTCTTCAGGTCCTAGATGGTGGGTAAGTTGTACTAATAATTATCATTTAGTTTTCCAACTACGTAACTAACTGAAAAGCTAATTTAATGCAACCTTATCATTGTCAAGAAATGCCATGTTGATCCCCCTAAATATGACGCAGCTACCAGTAAGGTAAGTTTTGTTTACATTATGCAACAGCCGCAGGTTTCGGGGAGCTGAGGCAAGAAGATGCATAAGTTAGACAAGAAACAGTACCTGAAATTCGCAAGAAGATGCATAGGCTAGGCTAGAAACAGAACCTGAAATTCGCAATAGAAAGGCAATTTGTAAGATATTCTATCACTGTTTTGGGGAAAAGAAAACATTTTTGAGCTATTTAGACATAGAAAAGCTAATAAGTTGGTTTACGGATCTTGTAGAGCGTGGAGAAGTAATATAAATCCGACCTCTACCTTGTTGCCGCCTCGAACATTCACCCATTTGAACAACCCCTAAAAAATAAACACAATTCTTACAAAATTCAGTAACCATTAACCCCAACAACCGCTTTTATAGAATTACCAAAGTTTTAAAATTATAAGAATTTAAAAGTTTAAACACCTGTAGAGAAAGTAAGTTACGACCTTACCTCGAGATCACCCGCACCAGCATGCCAAAGCAAAATTCAAGTTGTACGACCTAAAAAGATGCTGGATAACAATTAAGAACAAAGGGAATGAGTATTAGAAGGCGGGGCTCAACACAAAGGTTACTGAATACACGCTATTGATACAAGCTACTGGATAGGCCATGTTGCTACTAATCACGTGTAAAGAGTCCCAAAAGTGGACATTTCTACACAAGTTCAAGTCACAAGCATATCTTTGGCACTTTGACCACCTACATATACCCCACAAACCCCATATATCCTACCATCATCGACTAAATACAAATGAACTATAAGCACATACTGCCCAAACGACCACAGTCCAAGCGCCTACTCTCACCTGCCACTAAATACACTAAAAGCAATCCAAAACCACTAAATACACAAACGGAAGCTATAAACGAAAGAAATAAAATAAGATTAGAATAATGAGAAGGGGAAATTAAATAAGTAAAATTGAATTGAAAGTGAGTATGGGTAATTATTCGGTAATGAAAACCTAACCTCATAAAATAAGAGATGTCAAAAAACATAAGAATCAGCAGGGTATCCTCCTACCTGAAAAATCCAAAGAAATGGATGTAAGAACCAACAAAGACGAGAGGAAATGAGACAGTGATAGGAGGGAAAAAAAATAACTGGCCTAGAGAGGCTGATCAAATGAGTGGTGAGGAGGAGTAGGTTGAAAGACGTGGGTGAACAAGCCGATAGCAAAATACGCCTGTAAAATTAAACGACCACAATTAAATCAAGCCAAAATGATATAGGCCTCACTTAATTAATCCGGAAAACTCATGAAAAACAGTTTCATCCACCTCCATTTCACTCGTGAAAAACAGAAGAAGGTTGATAAGGAAAGCCTAAAACAAAGAGACTGAAATCAAACAAAACCCTAAAATTGAACAGGACACCAACCTAATAAATGAGCTAAAAACCCAGAAAACGATGATCAAATTCAAAGTTGTAAACCCAATTAAAAAAACCCAGAAAACAAAGAAAATAATGAAAGGCGAAAAAAGAAGAAAGACATATGTAACCTTAAAGCGCTGTCATCGGCATCATCAGTGGGTCGCCGCCGTCAGAATCATCAGTGAGTTGCCACCGTCATCAACCGCCTGAGAAACGTATGAAGAAAACTCAAACCCCAATGAATTTTATTTATAAATAATTATAACCGTTTGTGAACTACCACGCCCGAATAGGCATAACCTCATGCTAATCAAATGGCTAGCTCTTTGCGGAGCTCGACTTTGTTCTAAGACTGCAAGATACAAACAACAAAATATAGGCAACCATCATCAAATTCTAAATCATTATATGAAATAGCTAATAACTATATTTCTAAATTCCAAAAAAAAAAAAGGAAAGGAAACACTAGCCATATGTGAACACAGCTGAAGAGTGAGATGCCAGATATACATTATGGGCACCAAGAGACATTGAGCACACAATCAAATAAACAAACAAATTAAACATCACCGCAAATAGAAATCAGGATCACCAACAAGAAGGATAAGGCTACTTGTTAAGTTATCTAGATGTATCAAGATCTGCAAATATGCGAAACCTGGAGTAGTATTTTAACTGCTCGATATGTAGCTCATATACGCAAGAAGCAATTAGTGGTACACCACATATGTAAAGCCAATCTGAACAAAATTAAACTCGGTCGCCCTTCCTCCCATCATCTCACTCACCCTTTCTCTCCCTTAATCCTGCCCTTTTCTTCTATCGCTACTTCTCCCTTCCTTCTTCCCAATCAAATAGAACTTTCAGTCAGATACATGCATCAAATCATTGACCAAATAACGCTTATTTTTAACAAAGAGTTACAGTCGTATTGAATGCCATATGGGCACATCAAGTGTAATAATAGATTCTAGAGATAATCATATAGCTAGTTTCCGATGTTTAATTGCGGACAATAAAACTTACAATGGAATTGCTAGAAATAAACTAAGTCAGATAAAACCGAGTTTGTTATAATTGCAAAAAAAATCATTTTCAAGATGGGAGCGGTGGGAAGAGAAACACGGTTAGAGATGCATATATTGTTGTTGATAGAGAAATACCTAATCGACCGTTTTACCACTGAAGCCTGAGCTTGAGTCCAATTTTCTTTGTCTTCAAGAGCTATGACTCCTCCATACCACAAAACCTATATATATAATACGAAACAACCTTAAAGAGCAGATTAAAAGGAAATTAAATCATAACTAAAGATGAATAAATATATAGTTCATTTGGGGTGTGTGGAAACATTACCTCATCAACCGTTTAGCCACTGAGAACTTGAGTCCAATTTTCTTGGTCTTCAAGAGCTGTGACTCCTCTATCCATACCACAAAATCTATATAATACGAAACAACCTTAAAGAGCAGATGAAAAGGAAATTAAATAATAACTAAAGATCAATAAATATATAGTTAGTTTGGGGTGTGTGGAAACATCCAATGGATATGTAGCTGCAATAAATACCGATCAGCACGGGGATTTGAGAAAGATAAGAGTGATAAATTGAGTAGAAGTAAAACAAATGGTATATTGAAAGGACGACACAGTAAAAAAAAAATTGATAATAATGGCAGGAGCCTTCAATGAATGAACCAAAAACGCAGAACCGAAGACGAAAATAATACACCCAAAAAAATAAGACAGAAAGTGTACCCAGAAAATGATATGAATGGCCGAGAGTGAACGGAGGATGACGATTGGGACATCGCCTCGTACACTATTCAGTAACATCTCTCCCATGGCGTTGATGAATACATAAGTATCTTGCCAGCCATATTCCCTCGCCTGGAGTCGATCAGAAGCAAAAATAGTAATGTTTATCTAGATGTCACTTTTGACATACATATTAGCTAGCCTACTTCATTTGTCCTAATCCATTTTTACTATAATATTCTGATTAAATAAGCAAACAGATAAAAAAAGTATACATCATGTACTGATTCTGTATGGGAAATAGTACCTCTCTAGTCCTATTTTTTTCATCTGTTGAGACACTTTTTTCACTTCAAATTCTCGTTGGATCTTGACGTAGGGCATTCCACTAACGTGGTATAAGATTGAGATGAGAAGGTCCCCTTCCCATTCATGTTCTCCTGCTGTCAAATGCCACGAATGAGGAAGAGGGAGAACTTATAGACAATAAAAACATCATGAAAACCCAATAGATAAATAAATAAATAAATAAATAAATAAATAAAAAGAATAAAAAACCTGTTATTTGATCAAGGGAAAGATGAACAGATTTTCCATCTCTAAGAAGCAACTCACAATGAAAAGAAAATTAAATAATAACTAAAGACGAATAAATATAGAGTTAGTTTGGGGTGTGTGGAAACATCCAATGGATATGTAGTGTCAACATTATTCTGTATTCTTTAATGGCCATGTTTATATTTGGGGGTCATTGTATGGGTTTTCTTTGATTGTGTGAACAAACTTTGTTGGTGATTATGAGATAATATATTACTTGATTTTATTCACTCAGCAGAGAAGCTGCTCCATCAAATATTTGTTATCTGAAGAGAACAGATTTTACTTCCACATACACAAGTGGAAATTTCCAATTTTGTCTCCCTATTATATGCTATATCTTGGAGTAGAGAATTGTGTAACAAAAGTTTCGATATGATCCCATATAAACATAATTCAATAACACACAAGACACCAGCTTCCTCTTCAAATATATTGGATAATGGGGACAAAGAACATTCAAGGCGATACGGTTTATTATCATCTTCTTCTCTGCCAATTTTTTATTCGGAGAAAAATGAAACGCCAACACAAATTCGTTAGAAGGGCGGATAGGAGGCCAAATACATTATCGGGTGGAAGGGTGGACGTGATAATCCAAGCAGTATAGTAAACCATGAAAGAGACATATGATAAACCAAAATCTAAAGCAAACCCCAAATGATAACAAATGTTGTTTTTAAGAAATTACCAACGTAAGGCTCAGGGTGTCGCCACTTATTGTACTCAGATTCACCATGAGCAATCATCCTGTCAATTGTGTCAAGGTCTTCCTACAAAACCATCAGACACATCACTTGGTAAGACGTACAAAATACTCATCAAGATATATCAGTAACACAAGTAACTTTCCAACAACATTTACAAGTCACATTCTTCGACAAACACAAAGAATACAATACCAACAAAAGAAATCGTGAATGGCATAAGAGGCGGCATAGTCCCAAACAAACAATCTCAAATCCCAAACTGTATCATCTATCCAACCTAGGAGAGCACATAACAAATATTTCACCCTAATCCGCATGATCATAAGAAAATACTCTCAAGTCATCCAAAAATCTATATTCACCTAAAATCTTCTCATCTCCAATCTAATGATCATTCTATGCAATCGCGGAAGGAAAAAAAATGTTTATGTCCAAGACACCATCTTTCTTCCCAATAACAATTAAACCAGTATATTTCAAGCAATCAATACCCTTCGCTAGAACCATCAATCGTAAGCATATCAATACAAACCTAAAATCTCACATTCAATTATAGAGCCACCGGCAAAGAAGCTACATTTCCAACATTCCAAAAAAAAAACTCTCAAGCACTATAAATAATCACATTGATCTAAAAAATTAAATCCAAACTTCGGAAGGGAACCAAATAAATGACATCCCATATTTTTCTAAGAAAACACGTTTTCGACCAAGACACCAACAGTATCCCCAAAAGCAAAATCAAATAACCTCAATCAACCAAAAATTTATATTCAGCTATAATATCAACCTCTTCAATCATCTATACAATCGAGCAATACGAAGAAGTTTCGACCGTGATACATTACTTAACGACATACATAAGACATATCAGTAAGACAAGTAACATCAAACTAATTAATCAATAATAGCAATTAACAATTGTAATTAATTAGGTACAATCAGGAAAAAATGAGAAAGATGAAATCACCTGTTCTCACCGTCGTTATTGAATTTGTATCGTCATCAACATCGCCAGCACAAAAACCCGTTGTCGTCAGTGGCGTCATTGACGTCAACTCCTCATCGCCATCATAGTTAGCACACTATGATGACCTCCAAAAAGCCCCAAATCAGTCACCAAAAACATGATTCATTCAAATATAAACGGCCAAAAAACCCCTCAAACCAGTAATTTAATATTAATTGAAAATAGGATAGGAAACATACCACTTTTCATTGAACAAGGTCGGGTTGATAACATGTTTTAGATTCGGCAGGGCATCTCAATTGATAGAATAGTTGAGAGATGGAAGATGAAAATATAATAAATATTGTCAATAAATATTATTCATCTAAGTATATTGACAGAAATACTCTTAATTAAACAATAAAGGGAAAAAAATGCTCACAAAGGATAAAAGAGGGATTACCGTAACTGTAAATCAACAAAACCAGCAACAAAGATGAAAAACAAATCCAGAATCGGCAGGGAAGGATAGTAGGAGATGAGGGATTGATAAAGGGGGTAAAGGTAAAAAGGGAGAAAATGGGTGCTGAAGAGTGAATGAAGGAGAATGAGTGGATGAGAAAGAAAGTGTAACTGAGAAGGACAGATGAAAGAGGGGACATGGAGGAGTAGTTGAAGTACTGTTTATCACATAAGGAGCACGCAGGACACTATTTTTTAGCTACAGTTGTAGGAGGTTTGGGCTTTTGAAGATGTAAGGATTGCTAAAGATATTGCACTTGATATGGATGTAGAGCCTATTCTTCCGACAAAGCGTCGCATTATTAGAAAATGACATTTTGATGAAACTAATGAAGAAGATGAACAAAACAAATCGCCTGAAGAAGTATTTAGACTTGAATATTTTTTGGTGGCTGTTGATATGGCAAGTGCTTCTTTGAAAAGTAGATTTGAGCAACTAAAAACTTTTGAAAGTATTTTTGGATTTTTATTTGATTCAAAAAAGTTAAAGTCTTTAGATGAAAAAGAATTCGGAGAATGTTGTGAAACTTTCAAGTGTACATACACATCTGATGTTGATTTAAATGACCTATACTCAGAATTGAAAGTGTTACAATCTACTTTGCCAAATACATTACTCTCAGCTACTGAAATTCTTGAGTTCGTAAAATGTGCAGATTGTTAACCAAATGCTTCAATCGCATATAGAATTTTTTTTAACAGTTCCGGTAACCGTGGCGTCAGTTGAAAGAAGTTTTTCACAGTTGAAGTTGATCAAAACCTACTTGAGGCCGTCAATGTCGGAAGAACGCTTGAATGGTCTTGCAATGGATGTTGATATTATTATTAATGACTTTGCATCTAAAAATGCGCATAGATCGCGCTTTTTATGATTTCTTTATACATATATAACGTGTATTAGACAATTATACTTTATTTTAATTGAACTGAATTTTTTAAAAGGGCCCCATTTTAGCTTTTTGCTTAGGACCTCAAATTGTTTAGGTCTGGCCCTGTATACTCCCGGGAGTATAGTCTAAGAATTGCTCTTTTACCCTCAATCCAAGCAAGACTTAAGAAGGAATATAGCCAAAGGGACGAATCTCCGAGACACATCTTGTCTACTTGGTCGTCAAGTAGATCTTTCTCCGAAAAATTTCTACGTCTTCGTGGCGTAAATGTGTTGTTGTAGGTAGTCCTCCGAAGCTCAGTTAATTAAGAATATAAGAGAAATGCTAGTACATTTGGTTAACTTCGATCGTCCACTCAAGAAACCTACTTTGTTTGTCATCCAAGTTTTTAGTTTAATTTCTAATATGAATAATGTAATAATAAAATCCGACTCGTAGAATCGGATTTGTAATGTGTAAGCTACTATTTTTACTGGTGCCAAAAAAAATACTACTCATA
Source organism: Heliosperma pusillum (assembly GCA_022085475.1). Taxonomy (NCBI): domain Eukaryota; kingdom Viridiplantae; phylum Streptophyta; class Magnoliopsida; order Caryophyllales; family Caryophyllaceae; genus Heliosperma; species Heliosperma pusillum. The sequence goes on along the minus strand of JAIUZE010070515.1, from coordinate 42,440 downwards.
TAAATGAACTGACGATGAATGACGGGACACAATTATTTTGGTTGGCTAAAAAACGTAACCGAGCTACACCATTTCTCTCGAGTCTCGACTAGGGATGACAACGGATCCAGACCCCTACCCAGATCCACGGATCGGGCCCTGATGGGTAGGATATGGATCTCACCTTTATGGATCCAATGGATCTAGAGCGAATATGGATCCATTAAAATTTACGTGGATCTGGATCTGGATCTGGATCTTGTTGTTAAGATCAAGATCCATAAGCATGTGGCAATTTAATATTATGCTTTGCATGCAATAATCGTTTGATTAATTCTTAGTCCTTAGTTCGTAGATTCATAGGTTTTCACGAGTAGTAAATCTGTAACATACCTTAAGTAAATAATAGAATAAGATCTGATATGAACCTCCATATTATCATATTTGAATAATAATTATTTACCCAATTGGTTAGGTTCGTGCTGATAACATGTTGTGAAACAAATGGAGAGATAATTATAGAGATAAGGTAGAGAGAAAGTAAGGGAGACAGATCTGTGTTATTATTCCATTATAAGAGGTATATATACATATACAATAGGGGTAGAGTTTCCATAAGATAATATATTCTATTATTCTATAAGATATGGACATCCATATAATAATATTTCATAACAATCTTTTATTTTTTAATTTATTTTTAATTATATAAGGATAAGTAAAGTTTATAATGGTCATGTTTTCTAATTAATTCAACTCACATATGTCATTTTACGTATTTTTTAGATCATTTTGAGTTTACAACATAATATAAATATTCGAGAAACACATCAAATTAGCTTTTTTGTCATCCAAATAATAATTTACGAAGTAATTTATTACTTTATCCTGTTAAATGTCGATATACTCCCTCTATTCAATTCCAAACACAACATTTCTCTTTTACACGTTTGCCAACGCACGAATTGTAACTTAAATATATCGAGTTTTACATTATAAAAAAATATAAAAATTTGATATTCTTATTGTACTTATAAAGGAGAATCAAACAAGATCCCACATGACCATATTTTATCTTACATATTACAAGAAATCGTAAAGATTCTCTTCACTCATGAATAGTGTCAAAAAAAGAAATGTTGTATTTGGACTTGAATGGAGGGAGTATAATTTATGCCTATAATCTAATTAAACATTCTAATACATTTTAGGTAATTTTAATATAAAAAAATTACATTTAAAAGATAAATAATTTCATAAAATATTTTGAAAAATATAGGACTCATTTGGGACCCAGATCCTACCTAGATCCATGGATCTGGATCTGAATCTGGAAATTTTGGATCCTGCAGATATGGGGCGGATCTAGATTCACCATATATGATATGGATCTGAATCTGAATTCTATAGAACCTTATCCAGACCCTACCCATTATCATCCTTAGTCTCGACCCTTATATAAACCAGAGCTAAAAAAAATACAAAGACAAAGCACAGCTAAAAACCCAAAAAAAAAAAACACAGTTAGTTAGAAAATAGAAATCTCCCGCCATGTTAACCTTATCCCTAACAACTTGTCCAAAATCCCTAAAACCCTCACTCTTCTTCCATTTCCCGCCACACTTTTCCAACCACTTTTCCCGCCAATTCTCTCTCTCCGCAACCCTACCAACCACCACCGAAAGAGGCCTCCAATTCGAAACAGGCGGGTCCTTCTTCCGCCACGAAAGCTTCACAGGCCGCGACCTGGGCGTCCTCTCCGCAGCCCTCTACAAGCGCACCCACCTCGAACTTCGCATCCTCGACGCCATGTCCGGATGCGGGGTCCGCTCCTTGAGGTACCTGGCCGAGGCCAATGCCGACTTTGTATGGGCTAATGACGCCAATGAGGAGTACAGGGGTGTGTTGACTGCCAATTTAGGTGCTGTTTCGAGGGAAGAGGAGGGGAAGAGGAGATGGGTTGTCACGAATTCTGATGCGAATAGAGTTATGACTGAATGTTATTTACAGAGGGATTTCTTTGATTTTATTGATGTTGATTCTTTTGGGAGTGATTCTACTTTTTTGAGACCTGCGTTTAATATGTTGAAGATTGGTGGTTTGCTTTATTTGACTTCTACTGATGGCTACTCTTCTGGCGGACATCGCCCTCTTAAGTCGATTCATTTTACTCACCGCTCCATTTTTTAACCGTCTTATTTGAGTTTTTGTGTTACATGTGTTTTCTGTGTAATATTTCTGCCCACCACCTGTTTGTGGCAATGTCCGCTGATTTTTAACTACTCGCATAATTTCCTGAACGATGACTGCGTTAAGCAGTTGACGAAGGTTATAAATTTATAATGGGTTTGTATTGGCTTCGTTATAGCACAACGGCCGAAATCAGATCACAACCCTGGAAAGTGGAAACACTTTTTCTTCTAATAATAATCCGCTGTTATGTCATCCGACATTGTAGTTTTCTTGGGACTTAACTTTTGTTGCTGTTATTATTAGGTTATGCGTCAACTTTAACAAAAAAAAATTCGATTAGAGAAATGTGGGGTTATATAATAGGATTGAATTACGGTATGTGAAAGTTATATTCACTCGTTTACATCGTGGGGAAAACCAGAGTAAGTTTGGTGGTAGTGAAGCCAGAAATCATAGGTTTTTTGCTGACTTCTATGTTCATTCCTTCATTTGTGTCTGTTGCAAAATACGAAAAAGTTCAGCCAGTATAAGATAGTTATGGCTTATCTAGCATTGGGTTGTATTTTTTTAGTAGTTACGGAGTAAAACATATTTATGTGAATTTCATTCATTCATTCCTGTTATCGTAGATGAATCGTACTTCTTGCAGATGGTACATCATTATCTTTGCTACAAGTAGCCCTTTTCTTAGAACATTGAGTTTTCTATGGAACTATGTGAGACCAACCCAAATTTCATGTATTTCTTATTATTTAGTGATATGTTTTCTGAGTTGATCTTACATTTCATACAAGTTTTTGTGCATTTGAATATACGAGAGTAATGATTATAATATACTCCGTAACTTAGAAAAAGGATCTAAATGTGGGATTTTTTTGTTCATAGCTCTTTAGCTTCATACGGGGCTTATGTTCGCCCAATGCCCTATGCAAATGAGATTGGATTGAGGATGCTCATAGGTGGAGCTCTTCGTGAAGCGTCTGTGCTGGGATATTACATCACCCCTCTATTTTCTTACTATTCATCTCATGGACCTGTCTTTCGAGTTATGCTGAGAGTTGATCGTGGAAAGCTCAGTGATATGAGGTGATTGTTCTTCATAAATGGAGAATTGCTAATGTTTTTTTCTTTCTTAGGGATCTAATTGTCATGTCACATTTTATGGCAGACATTATGGATTTATAAGCTACTGCAACAAGTGTGGCAATTCTCAAGCATATTCATGGAGTAAACTCGGGAAGATGATCTGCTCCTGCAGCGATACCAAGGTATACACAGGGTCTTTGGAACATCATATAAAATTGCAACAATGCAGCTCTAGTTGATAAATATTTTCTGAGGACAGTAGTAGCATTGTCCATCATGTAGCAATTATGTGCGTTATATTGGACATTGCCCGACTATACTGAGGTGATGAGAAATCAAACCATGCTTGGGCGTGACTCTTGCCATGGGGAAATGGAGATATGGCCTGTAATTTAAGAGGACTCGTATAACATATTCGTCTATTGTGCATTACTCTGGTTTTATCTTTCGGTGTCATATGATGAGCTATCAGGACATTACAGTGTCGGGGGAGGGATATTTGAACGTAGGACATCGTCCATAGCACCTCTGTCTTAACTCTTAACCATTATGAGATTGATAAAAGATTCACTTGTAAGACGGCTTTTCCCTAAGATACTGCAAAATTCGCATGTTTGTTACCTAGATACTCTATAAATGGTACTTTTTTAGTGGGGATTTTTATAGGTAAAACTACAAAATGATTTTTTGAAATAATGCTTAGTGATCATTCATATTTTTAGAGGCTTAGATTTCTAGTTTTGGCATAGGGCTTCCAAAATGTGTGAGACAGCCTTATCCATATATATTCCTTTCGTTTCAATAAGGAATAGGACCATTAATGCACATGGCACTTAGAAGGTGTGATAAGTTGGTTTTTCAAATGTATCAGCCTTCTCTCGTTGTCTCGGGTCCTCTGTGGACAGGCCCTCTTCATCAAGGTCCCTACCTCGGAGAGATGTTGAACTTGGCAAAAGAATGGGGATGGATAGGTGATGGTGTCGGGCTGGATTTGGAGAAACTTCTTAACCAAATGATTGATGAAAGCGACCCGGAGTTACCTTTCGGGTACATAAAACTAGATCAGGTTGTTTTCTGCACTTTTAACTCCAACTGTTTCTGAATTGATAGTGGCTTTAACCTTTAAAAATAATGTTTTTGTCTTTGTTACTTGCCAGATAGCTAGTCGCGCAAAAGTAAACTCTCCACCCATCCGAAATTTGATGAGTGTGCTACAAAAGGTATGTTTCTCGAGTCATGCTTATCTATATCTATAGATAGTAAAAGACTGGAACTTCTTAGAAATTATGACCGACAGTTGGTGCAATTGGGTCGCAGGAAGGTTTTGCTGTTAGCAGGTCTCATATTGCTTCTAATGCAATTAAGACTAATTGTCCGATGACAACCTGCATTAAACTTGTACAAGACCTCCAACTTTCAGTGATTAGTTGTAACCAAGAGGATGAAATGGCACCAACTAGAGTGTAATCTAGGGCGATGCATAACCGGCGGCCCTCGTGAAAGGATATGCTTCCAATGGTAAGGCCACCGCGGTAGTCTCAGCCATAGCAAAGGGTCCCATTTCTGCAATTTGAATGTTTGATGATCTCGAATTTGTATGGGTATGGATTGCATTTAGTAACAGAAGATGCTGAGATCTATGGAACCTAAGTTGAGATGGGGGGGCTATCGAATTTACCCAATTTATATAATAATAACGAAATTTTTAGGTCTTTTTCATTTATACAGCAAAAGAGGGATTGTTTTCATTGATAAACGTCAACGGTACAAACATCATAGCTGTTGCAATCAACACAGCGTAGTAAATCAATTGTTCTTTCATCCTATGCTAAGTGTTCAGAGTTTGAGGCTCTGTTCTTTTGATCTGAATGGAGCTGAAGTGAAGTGTGAAGTGAAGTGGAGTGAGCTGAACTGAACTGAGCGCAATAAAGCTGAACTAAATTGAAGTTTGTTGAGATGAATAAAGCTGAAATAAGCGGAGCTCAATGAGAGCCGAAACTAAGCCGAAAAGAACTAAGACATGAATTTTTCTTCTTCTAACATTTTAGAAGGTGTTGAAGCTTCGCATACGTAGCTGTTAATGAGATAGAGAGAGTCACTTTGATTCTTGTGACTCAATTCTCTCGTTTTAATACTAACCCCACAAACCAATCAACCTCAATAAAAATCGAAGAAAGGGGTTCTTTGAGCTTATTTAAATCCTACAAAGTTAACTTCTGAGGCGGTCAATATGTTAGCGAAAAAAATCTAATAAGTAGTTAAAAACTCAAATTTAGGGCCTATAAATAACAAATATAACTAATAATAAGATATAAAATAAATTTGGTACAACCCATCATCAAACTGTGATGGTCACCCCTAGAGCTGGCAAAAGGTGACCCGACCCGAAGAACCGACCTGACTTATCCGAAAACCGACCTGATAGAACCCGTAAATTTGCTGAACTGAAACCGACCTGAACCGACCCGAAGGTTAACCGATAAACCGATAGAACCTGAAATGATATGACCCGAACCGACTTGTGACTCGACCCGACCCGAAACCCGATTCACCCACAAACCCGACATGACCCAAACCGAACTGAACCGACATGTAACCCGTTTTAACCCGAATAAACTCGACCCGACTCATAGCCAAATAATCTTTTTTAACAATCTAAATTCCTTTATAGTTTGTTTTTTTTTGTTAATAAATTTGATATAAAAAATTATCGCTCATTTTATTTTTCAAAACAAAATGTAATCTTAAAATAAATAGTGAGTAATAAATTTAGTACGTTATATTCCTAGTTAAACTTATTAATAATTATATTGCAAGTGATATATGTAGAAAATTTTAAATTAACGTTTTGTGAGAAAAAGAGTGTTTAGTTTTGGCTCAATTGAAAACAATAAAGGGAAGAAAGAGTTAAGAGTTATGACCATACAATCCGACCACGGTTATTAATTATGATCTTAAAATCCAAACCTCAAATACTTCATATGACCATTCTAATAGAGCCTATTCAAAATTAAATACGTAGGATCACCGTCAAGATAATAAATAAAATCTATTTCATACGTAATTCATTTAGTTCCTTGTCATACTTCATATGTCAAATGTTCAGAACTATGAACTACATAAACAACTGATTAATTTAGACCAAAAACATTATTTTTTGTCCATAATATAGGCGAATCCGACACTGGATAGGCACTTGATAAGGGCAAAGTCGCGTCTCCTTAATCAAAGTAAACCTAATTCACTACTAACTAATAGTCAGTGGTAAGCAAGGTATCGAATCCACAGGGAGGCGGTAGTATTATAATCTGTTAAACTAGGTTTGTCTCTAAATTAACAATTTTCGGGGTTTGAATTGTGGTTTCTAAACTAAAAGCAATCAATAACAATAACTAAAAGTAAACAATAACAACTAATAATAAGCAATAACAAACTAATAAGGTTGAAAACAATGAGATTAAAAGTCTAGGGTCTCAGGTTCACTAGGACTATTGTTCAGGGATAAGGGAGTAATCAATTATCATGCAATAAAGGTATCTAAGGTCACAAGATCGATCGATTCAATTATGCCCTTTAGATCTACAATTTAACATGCGATCGCTATCATTAAACGAGTTCTATTCAATTATCGTAGCCTATCTTAGTCTTAACCCGGTCGGTGTCAATCCTAATTCGCGGGACTAGTTAATTAATCCTGGCCAGTAATCAAACAACTAGAATTAAAACGATAATCAAACGATAACCATGCAATTGCAATTCAATTAATTAATCTACCCCTTCTAACAATCCTAGATCCCCTTCAACCCTAGAAAGGAATTTAGCTACTCATAACGATATAAATAACAACAATAATAATTAAAGTAAACATGATTAACAACTATGAAAGGATGAACAAAGAATAATTAAAGAACTAGAAGACAATTAAATTGAATAACGAAGAAAGATTGAAGAATACCGATTACAAGATGAACTAAAGACAATCGTCTTTGATGAATAAAATCCGGAGGCAAAGTAAACTAATTTAGGGTTTCTGATTTAAAGCCTAAAAGTATTCAATAGCCTAAGGAAGCATAAGAAAGTATACCTAATTAAGAAAGACGAGCTTTCTTTTTATAATACAAAAGATCTAATTAATTAGGTTAAAGTTTAGGAAAATAAGAGAAATCCGCTGAAATATTGACTTGCTCGATCGAGCAAGGGCCTTCTGCTTGATCGAGCAGCCATGACACCGACTCGATCGAGCAAGGGACCATTGCTCGGTCGAGCAGCTCTCATGTTGGCTTGATTCTTCGACTTTTCTTCATTTCTTCTCTTTTCTTCCTCGATTTCTGTGCCTAGCTTCTACGATCCAACTCCGCCATGCTCCATATCTACTCAAAAAGCTCCAAATGCATCCAATCTGCATTAAAACATAACAAAAGCAGCAGAATCGATATTCTAGCTAAAATAGCATAGAAATAAGCAAGGAAAGACGGTAAATCGAGTTAAATGCGTCTAAGGGAGGCATAAAATATGTATATAAATAATGATCATCAGCACTCATGTCATATACTTATAAACGAGATCGGACAACATAAGTGTTCAATGAAATTATACAATCATTAACTTTTATAGTGTTATACTCTTATATTTTACAAATATCTTGTGTATCGAGTTCATTTAATACAATATTATAATTCATAAGTTCAAAAGTGAACTTTTAACATAACGACCCGACCATTGACCCGATTAATTTTCAAATTTAAGATGACAATATAAAATACTCGACCCATCAGTAACCCGAAACCAAACCGGTCTCGACCTGATCAAGCATATTGACCTGATATATCCCGACTCATTTGTCAACCGATCCGAAACTGAACCGACATGTTGTAGTTATTGACCCGATTAACCTGACCCGTAAGCGACCCAACCCGAACCTGACTCGACCCGAATAAGCAACTTGACCCGACCAAACCCGGGCCCGACATGACCTGAACTGCCTCAACCCGACCCGTAACCGACCTGATTGACCCGATTGCCACCTCTAGTCACCCCTAGAAGAGCCAGAGGAGAGTTGTGGTCTATTTTAATTTCTTTTTAAAATAATAAGAAAAAAACAAACAAATTATCAAGTTGTGTACGTCTTGAAAGTATTTTTCAAACACTAAGTCTCATTGAAGACGGGTATATCCGTCTTTAATGAAAACGGTTCGGATTCCCTCTCACAAGGAGGCAAGTGGGGAATTAAATGGATTCACACTTGCCCTCCCACTTGCCTCCTTGTAAGAGGGAATCCGACCCGTAAAACGAATATGCGTCGTTCAATGAGAATTTGTGTTTTTCAAATTGGGGTTCATTTAAACTCAAATTTGCATTGGCCCTAGGTTCGGGGAGATGTCACCATAATCTACTATGGACTCCCTAATTCATTATAAAAGGACCCGAAGCAATAATTAATATTTAAACCATCTTATAATCAATTCTCTTACCTAGAGTTGGCAAACAATGGCGTGACCCAAAAAAATGACACAAACGTGACACGAAATTGACGGATTTATGTTTAGACTTAATGACCTATTTACGTAAGTGTATCAGCACGAACATATTATAAAACAAAGATGGAGAAGATAAACGTTTTATTGTGTTGTGTTCATTACAAAGAGATGCCTTGAGTTATATACATGAAGCTATGACGATATTTACGGAAACAAATAAATAGAATGACTGGAATATTTTCTAATAAGGAAATGCAGATTATTGTCTAGAATATGTTGGAGCTAGTGTCCTCCACAGTGAGTGTGATAACATGTATAAATCTCTTACAGGCTCACAGGGTATACTTAGTATTCTTATCAGTTGATTAACGTTTATCGATAACGGTTGGCTTGCTAGAAGTTTGACGTTATTGTCATTTTAATGGCGGTGATCAACTGGTCCCTAAAAATCACACCTAAAGGATGTGTTTGAGATATATGATTATATGAAAAATATAATCATATTGATGCCTTATATGACTAAAATGTTAGTCGAAATATATGACTAAAAGGTTAGTCAATGTAATGATGATACAATTATTTAATACGATTAAATAATACTAGCTGAGACGAATGAAATGTTAATTCGTAATTGAATATAAACTGTTATATCTAATTAATGTATATAATGTAATTATTTAATACGATTAAATAATGTAAGCTTAAACGAATTAAATGTTAATTCGTAATTAAATATAAACTGTTATATTAAATTAGCAAATTATAAATATACGATGTTTATAATTGACGTATATATTATAATAATACATACACATATTATACATTAAATAAATAAAAGAAGGAAGACTCCTATCTGAACTCCACTTCCTAATATAAGTAGAAGAAGAAGAGGGAAGACTCATCCTTCTACCCTACTACTACTTACACGGCTACAATAGAGAAAAAAGAGTCTTATATAAACTCTTCTTCTCTACATGATTCATTATTTATAACTTGACACAAAAATCATCTGTGACAACCCTCGCGAATGCGGAAATAATAAACAAACAAGCATGTGAATTATATTGCGGAAATAGGTAGTTTTTAAAAACTTTTATACATGCAAGTTAAATAAAACGAGGAGTGTCAAAATATTACAACTAAGTGCGGAAAATAACAAAGAGACGGAGTCCCTCTCAAAAAATGTTAACAAAAGAACAGGGTTCGCCCCATAAGCCTAAATCGTGCTAAGGTTAAACTTCAGGGGACAACGACCCTAGCTCTACAACCGAACCCCAAAATATATATCCAAAGAGGTTCAATCCAGGCAGCAAACTGTCATTCATGAAATACACATGAACGGCCACATTCAGTGGGGAGTAACTACGGGTTCTCCCAGCCATATCACCTTAAACGTACATATAAGGAAATACAAAAGTAAAATCATGCATATATAGATATACATGTGAGTTACGATAAGAATAGATAGGCAATCCAATATATAATGATAAGATCATGTGGAAATAAAATCCGAAACCATCATGTTATTCAAGACTCGGGAAAGACACTCTTAGGCAACCGAATACGCTCACTAGGGCTTGCATCTCACCGTTAGCGGTATAAGATTGATAAGATTGAGACTCGATAAACAAACCAAGTCTCGTCATGCGATGGATCACAATAAATACAACATATTATCATCCATTCACGAACCAAGACCTTGACGGTGTCAAGTAAGGGCAAGACCATGAATACAATCATGAAATCACGCATTCACAGGCACACGACACAAAGACGACAACCTCACGGTAAATGAAACGCACTAGCATCGTGTACATGGAATATGATTAAAAGCATCCAAGGGATCACATTTCCCTGAAACTCATACGCGGATGTTACATTTCGCCTATGTAGACACATTCCTCCTGGGTAGGAACGATAAGGCTCCTAATCTAAAAACCTGGCCAGATTCTCGAATCACATTTCCGATTCGATATGCGATCACGTTTCGCACCCAAGACTCGGTCTTACAATATATATGCCGAGTACCCACATTCTCGGTAGATCAATTCACGAAAGAGGCGGAAAAAGAGCTCAAGCCTCATAACAGCGGTACGCTACATGCAAATAACACCACCTCGCAAGTACACAACATTTGACGGCCGGGTCGATCAACGCATAGCGTTCAACTCCCAACAACGTCGTCGTATGCCCACTAACACATGCATTTAAGCAGTAGGATACCTCTCCGTTCCGACATTCCAGCCTTACGAACGGGAAGGTTGCCAAGGGAATGAGAGTACAAAGCACAAGACAAAATAGTGCTCAAACCGTAACATATGTAGAAACCGACTCAAAGTGGGACATAGCAAAAACCGTCACAAAACATGTGATACATGCGAATGAAATATCATATATTCGAAACATGAATATTATAAGACATTACATAAAATTATACGATAAACGGATCATGCGAACTATTATAAATCCCGAGTTTTAGAAAATAAAGGAAATGCATACAGCCGTGTTCCAGGCCGGGCAACAGACCGGCGGCCGGTAGGCCGGCTCAGAACACAGGGCAAAAATCCAAAAATCACAAAAACAGAGAAATGTAGTCTAGGCCGGTCAGTAGACCGGCGGCCGGTGGGCCGGCACAGAATACAACACCAAAAATCCTAACATCACTACTGATGTGTTCTAGGCCGGTCAAGAGGGAGGCGGCCGGTACCCCGGCTCAGAGCACAACACTAACAAACACAAAAATCACAAGTTTGGAAACTATCAAAATAAGGGTCTACTTCAAATGGTCATAACTAGAGTTCTAGATATGGGAATGCCAAAATTCCAAGTCTAGGTGATAGCTTATCCTCTTACGGTTCCAACGAGTGGTCACAAGCCCAAAACAAGCAAGTAACGAAGGAGTTATGATCATTCTACGAAAAAGGGTCGGTGCAGGAAATTCCTAGCCGGGCACTAGACCGGCTGCCGGTCCTTCGGCCAGGAACCCCATTCTACCCGAGAACAACCAACACCATTCCTATCATTTTCAATTCTCCTAATTCACTTCTAATAATTATCAACAATCAATATTCATCATCAACAATCATCAAATAACAACAATCATAAATCATAACATGATTCCTAAGCTTCTAATCGTATTCTAAATACGATTTCTAACATATAAAGCATGCAAAACACGTAAATGATACCGAGTAACCCTTCACCGTTACCTTTACGCGTCTTTAATCGATTACTAAGCCTTCCTAGTAGTCTCCACCTACAATTAGGTAATAAAAGATGAATATATTCACCTTGAGAAAGACGGATAATTTAAAAAGCGAGAAAGACGGTAATTTTATTACCAATACGGATAGAGGAAGCTAAGAGGGGAAAAATGAGACGAACTTACGTGAATTCCAATAAGAAACGAAGGAGATATGATGAATGTAAGATCGGATGAAAATGGAGGCAAGGGTTTTCATTTGGGTTTCTTAGTGATGAAGTAATGTTGTGTTTGTGTGAATGAAAATAGGATAAGTGGTAGTATGAGCTTTATAAGGAAAAAGTCAACAAAAGTCAAAGACGGCTTAAAAGTCAAGAAAATTCAAACTCGCCTTAAGACGGGATTTTCATGGAATCTCACAGAAATTCCAAATACGAACTCGGAAATTCTAAATTCGACTCGGAACATAAAATTATAAATTAAAACTTAAATTTGCTGAAAAGATTTCGTAAAATATTTCTACTAGAAAAATAGGGTACATTTCCGGGTGTTACATCATCAGTAATTTATGTATTCCTTCTAGCACTAGAAAATGCATATCTCAAAGCATCTTGGGTGCAACGATTAGGAGAATATCGATTTTGATATTTGTTCTTAGGCCATATTGCTAGGACCAAAGGTTGATTCTAATCTTTATGCTTTTCGTTTATGACTCGTATTTCATATATTATAATTTCGTTATAATCCTTCAATTTCATGTATGAAATATACCGATATTTCCCACAAAATATTGGTAAATAAGGAAATGCAGATTATTGCCTTAGGAGAAGATTTAGTAGCCGTTGAGCATGGAGGCTGGATACCCTTGTAATACCCCCCTCAAGTTGGCGTGTGGAGACTTGAAATGCCCAACTTGGAGAGAAGTTCGGCGAATGGTTGACGGCCGAGGGCCTTGGTGAAGATGTCAGCCAATTGAGCTTTGGTGTGGACGTATTGTGGATGAATGGTACCGTTAAGAATTTCGTCCCGTATGAAGTGACAATCAACTTCAATATGCTTGGTTCGTTCGTGGAAGACGGGGTTGCGGGCAATGTGTAGGGCGGATTGACTATCGCAAAATAGTGCAATGGGTTGGTTGTGGGTAATACCGAGGAAGGAGAGGAGGCCTTTTAGCCACTTAAGTTCGCAAACAGTATAGGCTATGGCACGATATTCGGCTTCGGCGGAAGACCAAGACACCGTAGGTTGTTTCTTTGTTTTCCACGAGGTAGGACAATTGCCGAGGAAAATAATGTAGGCTGATAAGGAGCGGCAACTTGTTGGGTAGCTTGCCCAATCAGCGTCACAGTAGGCGTGTAAGGCGAGATCGTTGTCGGAGCGAAGAAGTAACCCTTGACCCGGGTTAGTTTTGAGATAGCGGACTACGTGAAGTGCAGCGTGCCAGTGGTCTATGCGGGGAGAGTGCATGAACTGAGCAAGGATGTCGACCGAGTAAATGAGCTCGGGGCGCGTAATTGTGAGGTAAACCAGTCGGCCTGTGAGCCGTCGATATGGGTGAGGGTCTTTGAGTAGCGGAGAGGCCGAAGTGGATAGGTGGTGACTCGGTTCCATAGGAGTGGAGGCTGGTTTTGAGGCTAGAAGGCCAGCCTCATTGAGAATGTCGAGTGCATACTTGCGTTGGGAGACAAATAAGCCCGTTTTATTTCGAGCAATTTCTAAGCCCAAAAAATACTTGAGAAAATCAAGGCCCTTCATGTGGAAGCAGGTACTAAGATAGTCCTTGAAGCGATTGATTGTAGCGGAATTGTTACCACAAATGACAAGGTCATCAACGTACACAAGCACATGTACCTCATTGTCATGTGTGATTTGGGAAAAAAAGTGAGTGATCGTAGGGGCATTGTTTGAAGCCATATGAGAGAGAAGCAGCGGCGAGCTTTGCATACCAACAACGGGGAGTTTGACGGAGGCCATATAAGGACTTTCGTAGGGGACTTACTTTACCATCATTTGTAGAGTTAAAACCGGGATGAGGTTTCATATAGACCTCTTCGTTTAGATTGTCGTGGAGGAATGCGTTATGGACGTCCATTTGGTGGAGCTCCCAATTTTTAACGGCGGCAATGGCAAGGAGAGTGCGAACGGTAACCATCTTAATAGTTGGAGCAAATGTCTCATTATAGTCGACCCCTTCAATCTGACGGTTACCCATTACAACAAGACGAGCTTTGTAGCGTTCAATGGACCCGTCGGCGTATTTGATTTTATAAACCCATTTCGAGCCAATCGCCTTTTTATGAGATGGGAGTTCTTCAAGTGTCCAAGTATTGTTACGCTCGCTTGAGAGCGTCAATTTCGGCTTCCATGGCGTCGCGCCATTGGGGAACCTGCATCGCATCATGAAAAGTGCTAGGCTCGTGATGTTTAGTCATGGCTGTTAGGAAACTTTGATGGTGAGTCGAAAACTTAGTATAATTAACGAAATGAGAAATCGGATATTGCGTACCTGAAGATGGGAATGATGCAGCAAGTAGGTGTGTCGAGGGGCGAGTTTTAGTGATAATGAAGTCCTTCAGATGAGAATTAGGGAATTTTAATCGGAGGCCTTTGCCCAAAGTTGAGGGGCCTGGTTGAGCAGTGTCGAGAGCAGCAGAAACAGGGGGTATGTCGAGAGGCAGAGGAGGGTCTGTAACAGCGGGTGGTGCGGAAACAGGATAAGTCGTGTAGGGAGGAGGGGAGGCAGGCGTAGGAGATGACGGGTCACGGACAGATGGGTGGTCAGTGGGAGGGACCGAGACAGCAGTAGGGGAGCGAGGTGGCAAAACAGTAGCGGGTGTGTGTTCAGTCGAGACAAATAAATGGTCAATGAGGGGTAAGAGTATTATCTAAAAATGAATTGGTAGTGTCAAAAGTGTCGTGAATATGCATTGATTGGTAAGGAAATCATGTTCAATAAAATAACATCCCGAGAGAAAAAATGTGTACCGGTATCTAAGTCGTAGACGCGCCACCCCTTTTTTGCCAAATGGGTAACCCAAAAATAAGCACTTCCTAATACGGGAAGCAAATTTGTCACAGGAGCGATTCGTATTCTTTGCGTAGCACAAGCATCCAAAAGTACGGAGATTGTCCAGGTTAGGAACCTTATTAAAAAGAATCTCGTATGGAGTTTTACCATTGTGAATGGAGGATGGGGTACGATTAATTAAATATACGGCAGCTAATATACATTCCCCCCAAAAAAATATAGGTAGGCTTGCTTGAAATAAAAGAGCTCGAGCGACATTAAGAATGTGACGGTGTTTGCGTTCTACCCTACCGTTTTGTTGCGGGGTGTCAACATTGGAAGTTTGAAATAAAATGCCATTAGTAGTATAGAAATCATGTAGACAAGTAAATTCTGTGCCATTGTCGCTGCGTAAAATTTTTATTTTCTTACCAAATTCTCGTTCGACCATTGCAAAAAAAATTAATAAAGTTGGACGAGTATCGCTTTTATGTCATAATAAATAAACCCATGTAGAACGAGAAAAATCGTCGACGATAGTCAAAAACTATTGAGAGCCACAAAAAGCGGTTTTGGAGTACGTACCCCATAAATCACAATGAACTAAATCAAAAATATTGTCTGCAATACTTGAACTCAAATGAAATTGTGCTCTAGTTTGTTTAGCACGAAGACAAATTTCACAATGTTTGCTATGAAAAGAAGAAGCATTATTCGTTTTTAAAAACGGAATAAAACGAGAAATAGAGGAAGAGGGATGGCCCAACCTCCTGTGCCATAGTTCAACAGGATCAGAGTGGCCAATACTAGTAGGGGTGAGCAAAACCGGTACCCGATACGGTTTTAATAACCGTATCGGGTACCCGGTTTTTGGAAGGCCAACAATTAGAACCCGGATCCGACCCGGTTTAACTGGGTACCCGGTTTTCGTATACCCGGTTAAACCGGGTACACGAAAACCGTATACCCGGATCCGGTTTAATTGAAATGCTCAAACCTGGAATTCGAGTCCACAACATTAGTAACGACCAATAAATAAGATACTTATATAATCCACTAGGATCATTATTACAAAACACAATTACTTGCTAAGTCAGTAGGTAAAATAACAAAATACAAATTTGCAAAACTTCACACAGAAATTTGTCACTGATAAAGTGAGTTGCGTATATTACAAGTTTCACATAAAATGATTGGTGCTCAAAATTTCACTCATATAGTCAAAATAGAAAACAAAATTTTACATACAACCTTTTTTTTGGTTATTTTTAATTAAACCGGGTCAAAACCGTATACCCGGTTTTGATTTTCCCCGACCCGGACCCGGTACGGTTTTTTTAAAAACCGTATCGTATACCCGGAAATTCGTATCGTGTACCCGGAAATCCGTGTAATTAAAACCGTATACCGTATCGTATCCGTATATTAAAATCGTATCGTATATTTTTGCTCAGCCCTAGCCAATAGTGTAGGCATGCACCTCATCTTGTCGAACACCCTTCAAGTAATAGAGTCCCTCACGTTGTTCACCCGCACCAATCACCGTCTTCGAGGAACGGTCCTGTATAAGACAAAGTTTTTGGTAAAATTGTATTGTGAGCGAAGTGTCAAGTAATAGGTGGCAAACAGAAATTAAGTTGCACTGTAAATTTGCAGCATAGAGTACATTTCGTAAAATAAGGCGAGACGATAATCGGATATCGCCACTTTGAGTAGTGATTGTTAAATCGTCGTCTGGTAAGCCAACAGATAAAGGAGTAATGTTGTGAATATTTGTAAAAAGAAAGACACCCAGACAGTTCGTCCAGTTCTTGCGGTTGAAGAGCATTTAAATCAATGCGATCAAGAGTGGACAGAGACGAAGAAGATGAGGCTGTGTTACCTGTGGTATTTGAGTGGCCAGAGACCATGTTGATACGAGGAGCAGAGGCGGTTTTCTTCTGCTCTAGTAAGGCGCGGCCGCGGACATCTGGAACAAAGACAGCCTTCATTAGATCCGTATCATTGGGATTAATATAGATACGGTCGCGGGGACGATCACCCCAAGAAAGCAAAATTTAAACGTGTTGAAGATACGTACCCAATCACAGGGACAAGGGTTGCAGGAGCAAGATGGGAGTGGATCGAATTCGAGGATATCGTCCCACAGTTTCGTGATGCGCCCATAATACTCCATGAGAGTCTCTGTCGCGGCTTGGGAACACGACATAAGTTAGGCCTGCAATTGATAAACACGGGCATCGTTGCTTTGAAAAAAACGATTTTGAATGTCAGACCATACCTGTTTCGTTTTGCGAAGAGCTTTTTCAATGGTATTGAATATCCAGGAAGTCACCAAGGCATTGGTGGATCGCCATTGTTCGAAAGTCGCAGCAGCGACAGAAGGTTTAGGAATAGTACCATCGATATACCCAAGTTTTCCTTTTGCGAGAAGAACGAGGGTGAAGGCACGAGACCATTCATCGTAATTATTGCCGTTAAAGGCAATTTATGTGATGCTACTGCCCGGATTTTCGACATAAACGAGAGAATATGATTGTGATATGTTTGGATCGACGATTTGACTAGCGTCGGGGTTCGTCATTGATTGTTTCGAAAAGAAATAAAAGACACCGAGAGTTGGAAAAATTAAAGACCTAGTCTGATACCATATTATAAAACAAAGATGGAGAAGATAAACGTTTTATTGTGTTGTGTTCATTACAAAGAGATGCCTTGAGTTATATACATGAAGCTATGACGATATTTACGGAAACAAATAAATAGAATGACTGGAATATTTTCTAATAAGGAAATGCAGATTATTGTCTAGAATATTGGTAAATAAGGAAATGCAGATTATTGCCTTAGGAGAAGATTTAGTAGCCGTTGAGCATGGAGGCTGGATACCCTTGTAATAGAACACAACATAAAATTTAAATGGGTCAGGTATAGGTATGGGTTGGACACTCTAAACGAAAACTGACAAGAGTAACCAATTACAAACTACAAGGTTCACCTGTGCACTGGCATACATGTTAACCAAATGGACTTGGAATTTTGGATAGTAAAGATAGTACGTTGGTCTCATTAAAGACGGACATATTCGTCTTTAATGAAAAAGAGTCAAATCCGCTCTCACAAGAAGGCAAGTGAGAGTTAAAGTCATGATAAGGACATAAACTTTACCATTTTTTTCCATCAAGGACCAACCATCGATTAGTAAATTTTGATCATGAATTAAAAGCTCAAGAAGATCTTGAATGGTGTAGATTTGATCATGAAGCAAAGGTTGAGGAAATTAAAATAGAAAATGAGAAGCAAATAAGTATACCAACTACATTAGATTTTTTTTAGGATATTCTATATGTTACCTCTAATTTTTTCATACTCTACATGCTACCCTTCTTTTTGAGTTAAAAATTTTAATTGTCTTTAATTTTTGGTTACGGACTCAAAAAACGACAAATCTTTTATTCAAACTAAACATCTTGTCAAGACGAACAATTTGAAAAAACAAATCGTTACTTTATATACTCGTAGCTATGAGATATAGTAAGTCAAAGTTTATTTGATTAAAAACGTTTGACCGACCATAACTCTTGCAACACGTTCGTAAAGTTACAATTTTTTTTCAAATCGAAGATATCGAGAAGACGGTCAATTTGAAAAAAAAGTCGCCGCGTTCCGTATTCATGGCCATGAATTATACGGGGTCAAAGATTTTACAAAGAAAAGAAGGGGTACCCCTTAAAAAATAAAAACACAGAGATATTTTGTAGAATATCCTTTTTTTTTTTTAAGTAAGTGAGAAAGACATGAAAAATGATTTTACTAGATGTTTTATGGGGAAGATGAAGATGACAACAATATATCACACAATCAATATTCTTAATGGCAACATTGCAATTATACCTGGTAAATGGGTCAATTGGATCGGGTTCGGGTCAGGCTAATTTGGATCGGGTCAGTTCGGGTCTATCATATTATCGGGTTAGTTCAGGTCGGATTGGGTTATTTCGGGTTTCGGGTGATTTTCGGGTAAGTAGATCGGGCCAGTTTCGAGTTATTTCGAGTCAATAATTAATAAAAAAAAAGTGCATATAGTAATTTCAATTTTTTTTGTTTGATTAGAGTTATATTTTTTCGGGTCATTTTCGGGTTAGTGGTTTCGGATTAGGTCATTTCGGGTCGTCGGGTCAGTTTCGGATCGACGCACTTCGGGTCAATATCGGGTCGGGTCGGGTTAATTCGGGTTCGGGTTTTACAACTCGAGTTAGTTTCGGATCTCGGACCGGGTCATTCGGATCGGGTTGCTTTTGCCAGGTCTATTTGCAATTGGCAGAGTTTACCCAACTACTTGCATGTTGAAAAGCGGATATGTAAATTGTAAATGTTTGATTTTTCCGTCAAAGTTAACGTGTTAACTTATGAATCCCTAAACTGTAAAATTTGTAACTTTAGGTCTTTGATTGGAAAAAAAAATGCGGAGTATAGGTCCTTATAATACCCTTTACTCGGGCACGTGGAAACTAAGTGGATCCCCACTTGCCTCCTTGTGAGAGGAGATTCAACCCGTCTTCATTGAAGACGGTTATGCCCCGTCTTCAATGAGAATTTGTGAACATAGTATTGCGTATTTGCCTACATTTCACTGGAATTAAACAGTCGCTTCCAAATCAACATTACTCTATGGTGGTGATAGATGGCAGACAGCAGCAGATCTTGAGGAAAAAAAGTGTCGAGGCTTGAACCCTTGAACAAAATTTTGAAACATTTTTACAACTTAACCATTTCCAAGAAGAAATAAGAGATCAAGGCTCGGACCCTTTATCACAATTTTGATCATTCACAACTCGGCAACTGAGCCACTAACCATCAGTTGTGCCATTTTATGGGATGAATGTATATGAGCTTGACAAATAAAAAAGGCTTAGGCCTTCTCTACAAACACATTTATAAAAGCTAGCACCAAGTAAATCATTAAAAAAAAAACTTGATGTAGACAAATATCAAACCAACCTTCAAGATCGGAAAGAACCGAAATCTAGTAGTAGCTTTTTAAGCTCAATAATTCTATAGTTTATATCTTCGCACTATATAAAGACTAAATCCTGATACCAAACTAATGTACGACAAAAATGATAATAAATGGAGAGTATTTTCTGAACAAATAAGATTCCAAGCTATTGCTGAAATCTCCCGTATCAGCAGCTCGTACCTGTTGATTCAGGGGATGATGGCCATTACATGAGAATTTCTGTTGACTATAATTATCTTCATAAGAGCTGTCTTAGAGCTTATCAAATGTCGAGAAGATCCATCAAACGGGGTGGGATACTTCTACAGACATCCGTAGAAGCATTTCTGAATGATCATTTTTAGGTAGATAACTTGGCACCACCTTCCAGTTTCAGTAGAGGATCCGAGTCTTCTGCTTTAACCTAGTTTATAATATATAATAAAAAAAGAAGGTGAAACCCTATGTTACTCAGACCTGGGTACGGGTGATGAATATTGTACATATCTAAGTGCCAGACTCCATGACTCGCGTTTTTAAATGAGGATACTAGTACAGAGATACTTCTTCAAAATAGAAATTTATCTATAAATTTGTTATACCTATATGTTCTTTTCAAGTGAAATAGAGAGACATATGAGCAATAAGACTTAAATTTAATAATCTCTTCCCACTACTTTGTCACGTGGGCCTCCCTTTATGGCTGTGTCAGAAATAGTGACGGATTGATAAGAGTCTAATATGGATTCAATATCCATACCCTGGAGGCCTGGATAGACGTGTTAGACACGGTACAACACGCCATAAGAAAAGAGTCAAAGTAACACAGATGAGAGGTCATTAAGAATTCACAGGTGGCACGATGCAAGTAGCTTAAACAATTCACGAGAACACGATACCTGAGACAAAGATGCTGGTTCTTCAACTTTCTTCTGACCTTCCCGAGTACAGTAGTAGGAATAAAGAATCATCCCAACTAATGCAACAAGAATTCCCAAAATGTTTCTCCAGCTAAAAGGATCACGAAGCAAGATATAGCCGAACGCCAAAACTAGGCATGTTTTCAAATGTCCCAGAACCTGGTATGTAACAGGAGATGTCTTCCCAATCACAAGGAAAGTACTGAAGTTAACAGAGACGGATATCAAGCAGGAGAGAATGATGACAACCTGCAATAAGCCATGAAGACAGGTCAAATATCTTTTTCATTAGAAAAGATAGGGCTAATTTAAAGATACGCAATACCACAATAACATTAAAGCAATGCCTCAATGCTCCAGCAAATCGCGGGATTGTTGAGACTGTTTTCGGATTTTCAATAATGAAAATTGCGTTGAGACCAAAAACATTTTGATTTGTTAAAAGCGCGGCAATTTTAATTTCTTAAAAAATATAGCGCGGCAATTTTAAATAATAAATAAAGCGCGGCAATTTTAATTTCTTACCACTACTTGTGTTGTATATTTGAAACCAAAAACATTTTGATTTGTTAAAAGCTTATCCAGAAATGGCCCAGAGATTAACAACGTTGCTGCTTGATAAGGACTGGACTGGTATAGCAGCTGAGTTGAAGAAACTTTAAACTTCTTTTGGATGGTATTAGTCATCTGAAAGATATCGTTAAGAACTCAACCAAAGATACGGAATGTTGACAAAACCCAGTATCGTTAAGAACTCAAGCAAAGTTACCGCATGTTGACAAAAACGTAAGGGAGCGGGGACATACGCTACACTGAATACATTCTTAACCATGACCCATGCATCATGTATCATGACCCAAATCGTCCAAATGAGATATCACAATGTACCAGACGCATATTCAGAAACTTGCACTGTGGCTTGAGCACAAATCTAAAAACCGCAAATAACTTTGACCACTCTTGAAAACTTACCAAGATCTGGTACTAGGTTTTACTTAAAAAGTAAAAAAAAAATATAAAAAAATGTATGTCGGTTTTATCATAGCTCTACCTTAAAAAATCTTAAATCACAACTTACGACAGCATCAATTGAAATATTAACAGAATAGCCTAAAAAGGATACAATCTGTGCAACACAGGTGGTGACAACAGCAAGGAACGACAAGAAAGAACCCAGTGCATTCAGTTGCAGATCTGTAACAGTAGCAATCCCCACACCTAGAAGAAGTACACCAAGAGATCCTTTTATGCTCTGGCTGCAAAAATTAATATAAAAAGTAGAACCTTATAAGTCAAACAACAAAATAAACGGCCGTTACACGTGTTCCCTGGGAAGTACACTAACATTTTCATGTCCAAGAATGTAAGAGAAAGTATTGGAACAATTATATAGACCAGCAAAGTTTCACGATTCTCACAAAAAGGCTGAAAATCTCAAACTAGACATTGCACAAAGACTATCTCAAACTAGACATTGCACAAAGACTACATTGCACCAGCTAATGTAGACATTATACCGCTAACTGTTTGCAGCTTTGTAGTACTAACAAAAGGGGTAATAGACCCCATTCTTGTGCGTGTAGCCTGTCTAGTTTTTATTCTTTTACTATAGGCAATGTAAGCAGAAGTATTAGCAAAAGAAATGAACCTAATAGAGCAGCATTCTTCTGAAACATTACTACTGAATACTTGCACTCACCTGAATTTCTTTTGAAGAAACATAGTCTCAAGGAATACGGTGCATGGGATGATTGCAAGCTTTGTCATCTACATTGGAGGGCATAAAACAAACATATCACTCACTAAGTTTCAAAAATGGCTACTTAACAGAACAAGGAGAAAGAAAAGAGCCAAGAAATATATTCAAAACAGACGAGAATAAGGCTTTTTTTTAAGGGGGAAGGGCAAAAGATGTTTCAACATAGTGAAGTATTTTGATTATTGCACACATCACGTGCTATGAGAAACACATTATGGTATTGCACAAATTATATATGTTGGAAAAAAATACGTATACTCAATTTATCCCATTATATTGTTCCCGTTTGAATTTTGACCGATATGTTTCCACAATATCCAATAGTTACAGCATTTTCCAATCATTATCATGTAATAGTGTGTGCTGATAAATCAAAATAAAAAATACACAGTTTCTCTCAGTTTAAAAAGAGTTGAGGCACATCGAGCCGTGGTTTTAATTATCTGCCGCACTGATATCGAGTTATCAAGGTTTTGCAGTTTATTGTTATTGTGATCGCATTTAGCGCATTTTGAGGCGATATTTGCCACATTTAACGAGATTAAGCTGTGACAATCAATATTGCAACCATGACTGAAATCATGATTTACTATTATGCACTAAGGAGATAAGGGTCTACGGTGATCAGGTGTAGGGCGCGAAGCGCAAGCACAAGGCATGAAAGGAAAGTGCAAGGTTTGAAGCGAAAGTGCAAGCCTGGTGAACACTTGGAGCAATGTTTTTGTAAACAAATTCTATTTTCAAAGATAAAATATTGTGCTACAATACCTTTTTGGGATTTTAAAAGGACTAACACCTAAGATATAGGTAATGGGTAAAACGGAAGGAGATGATAAAAAAATTGAAGTTTACAATATGGAATTTGCAAGGTAATGTCCATCGCGTGTTGTGCCTTACGCATAAAGCGTAACTAAGGCATCCAACGCTATTTGGCTAGTGTGTCAGTGACTTGAGCTCTCCGACTATTTTAAACTTTGCTATATCTTCAATATATTTGGACTAATTAATGATAAAAGCTGGCATCCACCGAAATCAAAGTAAATTAGATATAACTCAATTTGGGAGGAGAAAGTAATACGCTGACACAAAAATACTATGAAATTGAGTACAGCCTATCTGACAAGTAAGAAATACTGATAAGTGACGCGAAATTAAAAGAGGATCGCCATTTATATGGAGACTGAAAAGATTTATTGCCTACCTGATAGAATCCAACAGAATTGAAACCCAAACTGAGGTTCAGAAGTCCAATGGAAATCCCATTTAGAATGCCAAAACCCAATACAGCACTTGGTTCAAAAGGTTTGTGTTCGAAAAATTTCAATTTCAGAGCAACATGAAGTGAACAGAAAGTAACCAGAAGATGCCAGCTTGTCAATGTTGTAGCTGTCAACGTGCATATAGGAATATCAGAAACCGAAAAAAACTTGACGATTGACATACAATCAAGGAACAATATCTATGGCACATCGTAAGAGCGTCACATTGATAACCCTAAGAATAATCAACAGTTACTCTGTACACGGTACAACACAGATAAAATGCTAAATGGCAATTGACAACAAAGATAATTCCTTTCACAATACCTAGTGAAATTATATACACTGCAAAGACGGGTAACTGAAAGTTACCCACTCACTCCCTAAGTGTTACCCTAACAAATCTTCCTATTTGACCTTAAACAGTCTCCAAGGCAGCACTTTGACCATCGATTTTTTGCCAAAAATATTTATATTTTTAAAACAATTCTTTGATATTATATGTAACATTTTAAATCATATTACAAGGGAACGGCCCCCCTCCATCTCCATTTTGCTATCCAAACAAGGGAATGGCCCCCCTCCAAATCCGTGCCCTCCCATTGCCTCTAAATTCACCTATCCAAACATAGGGTTAATGAGATTCATCATGCAATAATGACTTGATTGACCACTTTCCTTGCGAACAATATGCAGCCCTCGTACTCCACTATAGGGAGAAACATAAAAAACACGATTGAGTGTCACAAGTGTTAAATTCATCACAGTACGTCAAATCAAGGATCAACCCCTAATTTTAATTCCATCAGTCTTAGTAAACCCTGAATCTTTTAAGTCACATTAATTTAGTGGCTGAGAGTATCGCTACCCTTAGCTACCAATTGGGAAGGAAATTGGCATCATTCTTCCTCAGCTGCCCTTCCATGGAGCATGAAACATTGAAACCGCACAAATATCAAGAAATACATCAACAAAGGCACCAAAACCTCCAGCATTAAGAAACATACAAGGTCACCCATAATTCAAACACAAACATTTCACCATGCACCATCTACACATAGTATCCCGTGCTACATACCGAATCCTACACATTAAAACAGCATCTGTACAGCTTCAAACACGGCGCGAAATAAACATCAGGCCTAACAACCATCAGATTAAGCTATCACATTCCAAAACATGTACTCAAAAACCCAAAATGCATAAGAAAATGAGAGAATGAGAGAAAATGACTGACCAAAATTAAAACCCAATGTACTCATAAGAGCTTTATTGCAAATGACAATTGAAACAGAAGACACAACTGAGAGGCTCAATGCCCCAACTGTTCCTAGCTTTTCACTCATTTTTTTCACTTTAATACCTACAAAATACCCACAAAAGAAAAACCAAAACAAATTCAGTAAAAATGTCAACAAATCAAAAGAACACAAATTCTGCAAAAATATGAAAAACCCACCTGGTATTTCAATCAAAAATGATGAAATTCGAGGAATATAAGGGATTTAAGAACAGATCTAATGATGGGTAGTACAAGAAACGTTGATATATAAAACAAAAACTAAAGGGAAATCTGAAAAGGGGTACTTATAGTATATATAGATGATGATTAAATATAATAGATGGATAAGAAAATTAAAAGAGAAATAAATCAGAAAGGAGAAGGAAGAAAAGATCTTGGATCTTGCCTTTAATTGTAAGCTAAAGAGGAAATCACAAAAGTAAAATTAAAATAAAAAATAAATAAAAAAGAGCGAGATCAACGCTGAAACTTGGGGTGTCGATCTCAAAAATGTTGGTAGGATACTACCTTTAGGGCTGAGCAAAAATATACGATATGGTTTTAATATACGGATACGATACGGTATACGGTTTTAATTACACGGATTTCCGGGTACACGATACGAATTTCCGGGTATACGATACGGTTTTTAAAAAAACCGTACCGGGTCCAGGTCGGGGAAAATCAAAACCGGGTATACGGTTTTGACCCGGTTTAATTAAAAATAACAAAAAAAAAAGTTGTATGTAAAATTTTGTTGTCTATTTTGACTATATGGGTGAAATTTTGAGCACCAATCATTTTATGTTAAACTTATAATATACGCAACTCACTTAATCAGTGACAAATTTCCGTGTGAAGTTTTGCAAATTTGTATTTTGCTATTTTACCTACTGACTTTGCAAGTAATTGTGTTTTATAATAATGATCCTAATAGATTATATAAGCATCTTATTTATTGGTCGTTACTAATGTTGTGGACTCGAATTCCAGGTCTGAGCATTATTAATTAAACCGGATCCGGGTATACGGTTTTCGGGTACCCGGTTTAACCGGGTATACGAAAACCGGGTACCCGGTTAAACCGGGTCGGATCCGGGTATTAATTTTTGGCCTTCCAAAAACCGGGGACCCGATACGGTTATTAAAACCGTACCGGGTACCCGGTTTTGCTCACCCCTAACTACCTTACATAGTTACAAGTGACATTGTGCCAACCTGCACTATTCACTATTTACCCATTTACTATTCGGTTTTGATGACCCTAGCGTTAATACAAGTTGGACATGTTCAAGGCTCGCTCTGCTTGACAAGTTTCGACAATGATCTTTTCGCAGATTCACCTACGGAAATATTTTTATGACTTCACCCTAGTGTTAAAATGGGTTAAATAGACAAATCATTATCTCGTCTCATTGAAGACGGGTACTATCCGTCACCAGCTGAAAACGAATAGTGCCCCTCTCACAATATGCTAGTGGGGTGATCCTTTTGCCCTCTACTTGCCCTCCCCATTTGCATATTGTGAGAGGGGCATATCCGTCTTGAGCTTATGATGGATAGTATCTGTCTTCAATGAGAATTTATGATAAATCAAATATAGAACATCAAAATGACTAAAAATTAGTTAATACTTGTCTCATTTATTTAGATAGGGGTATAATTTAACTCGTTTTAAAATTTTAAATGGATAATTTTCGTCTTACAAAAATATCAACTGTAGTCATAATGTTGGATCATTTCTAATACGGAAAATTCACATGATACCCTTGAGTTTTGACAATTTTCACGATATGCCCAATTTTTTTATCCGAAAAAGTTTAAGAGGCCATAACTCGTGTTTACGAACTCAGAAAGTGATGATTTTTTTTTTCAAATCGATCATCTTTCCGAGAACTACGATTTGAAAAAAAAAAAGATTATCGTATTCGGATATCGTGGCTAGGAGTTTTTGTATGTCAAAGTTTCTTTTATCGAAAAAACTTTGGATGACCATATCTCTTGGTCACGAGTGCCAAACTCGACAATTTTTTTTTTCAATTCGTAGTTCTCGGAAAGATGTTCTATTTGAAAAAAAATTGTCACATTCTAAGCTCGTAAACACGAGTTATGGCCTCTTAAACATTCATATATAAAAATTGGGCATATCGTGCAAAACGTCAAACCTCAAGGGTACCACGTGAATTTTCCGTTTCTAATATCTATTTTTGACGAGGCGTTAATGTTGATTAATATTTCAGGCAAAACTGACTTGAGTGGCTCTCGCATCTGAAAAGCAACACTCGGAGTTGACATGAATTCCTAAACCACCTTGATCCAAAAATGACCTAATTGATCGACTCAACGAACAAAACTGACTTGACTGACTCTCGAATCTTTTATACGATAACCCTATTTTAATCTTAAAAGAATCGACCAGAACCCCCACATTGACCCACTCGATTGAGTAGCCACATCACTCGACCGAGTGGCCCTACTCAGTCGAGCACCCTCACTAAGTAACCTACAAAAATACGGATTATTAGAGTCGTGAATGTTGGTATGAGATTATTTAGTTGATTTGAGATATTTGTGATATTATGGTGAGGGAATTAGTACGGGGCACTGATTTGGCTTTGTTGATCGCATAAGCCACCCAGAGTCTCCTCTTGTGGCCCGCTGATGATCATTATTTATATACATATTTTATGCTTCCCTTAGACAAATATAACTCGATTTACCGTTTTCCTTGCTTATTTCTATGCTATTTTAGCTAGAATATCGATTCTGCCGCTTTTGTTATGTTTAAATACAGATTGAATGCATTTGGAACTTTTTTTTAGTAGATATGAAGCATGGCGGAGTCGGATCGTGGAAGGTTAGGCACGGGAATTGAGAACGAAAGAGAAGAAATGAAGAAAACCAAAGAAATGGGCCATAATGAAGGATGCTCGACCGAGCAAGGCTGTTTGCTCGATCGAGTCGCACTGTTGTTATGCTCGATCGAGCAGAAGTCCCTTGCTCGATAGAGCAACCTAGTTTTTCGGCGGTTTTTCATATTTTCCTAAACTTTAACCTAATTAATTAGATTTTTGTTATAAAAAGAAAGCTCGTCTTTCATAATTAGGAGTGCTTTCTTGTGCTTTTTTAAGCTTTAATATTAGAAAACCTAATTTAGCTTGCTTTGCCTCTGGATTTTATTCATCAAGACGATTGTCTTTAGTTCAAGCTTGTAATCGGTATTCTTAAATATTCCTTTGTTATTCAGTTAATTACCTTCCTGTTCTTTAATTATTCTTTGTTCATCCATTCATAGTTGTTAATCATGTTTACTTTATTTAATATTGTTGTTATTAATATTGTTATGAGTAGCTAAATTTCTTTCTAGGGTTGAAAGGGGATCTAGGATTGTTAGAAGGGGTATATTAATTGATTGAATTGCAATTACATGGTTATTGTAGAGTCTATTGATCGAATTCGAAAGAGGGGGGCGGGGGTGAATTGAGTATTAAAAACTAGCCCCACTTTTTCGATTTATATGATATGTAATTAATTATTTGATCTTATGAATTAAAATCAACTAATTAATTAATCAAAGTAAGCGCGAAAAACGAAATAACGAAAAGTAAAGAGATAAGAGAGAGGCACACGATTTTTGAAGTGGTTCAGTTTCACACTTTGAAACCTACGTCCACTATTCTCGATTAATAATTTTTAGTACCTTTTTACGGATTACAAAAATTACCAACCCACTCGTATAATCAACACTATGATTATAACTTAAGGTGAGTATCGCTAAATACTCTATACTATCTTACGGCGCTAAGAAGAAAGTACAAAAACTCAAAAAATTTCCCGTTGTTAAAGAATTGTAAGCTTATAATGATGTACTATTATCCAATAACGTATTTCACTCAAGCGATTGATAATAATTGATGCACGACTCTTTTGAAAAACAAACTCTAAAAATAGTAAATATTTGCTCAAAGGTTTGCTTTAAAACGATTTTGGAAAATCAACACAAGTAAGAATATGTGCCGTGTGTATTTCGTGTATAGTCGTGTTTTTTCCAATTAATATGTGAAGGAGTATTTATAGTAATAGAAGTATAGTAGATCTAAAACCCTAGCTTAATATTTAAGAAAGATATTTATCTTTAATACCATAAAATAATATTTGCTTATCTTTTAGAAATATCTTTATCTCAAAATATTATTTAGTTTATCTTATAGAAATATATTTATCTTTTAATATCTCAAAATATTGTTGTAAAGATATAATAGAATCTTAGATTAGGTAAACAAGGGAGACAACCTAAGGAGGCCGAAATCCCCTAGCTCACGAAACCCTAGGAGGCACGCATCCCTAGGTGGCACAAACTAGGTTTCACGAAACCCTAGGTGGCTCAAACACTAGGTGGGCTAATTAGGTTAACAACAAATTGAGATAGAATATATTAGAAACCCTAGGTAGCATGACAACCCATAAGTTGTATTACTAAACAATAGAATCTCATAAATATATTCTCTAATAAAACTTTTGATAAATATAAAAATACTCTTTCACTTTTGAAAACATTTCAAAACATTTTATTTCCAAAATCATGCATCAACATTTTATCATCCAAAGTCATAGACTAAAGCTATAACTTTTGAACATAAAATCTCTCGAATGGAATAGTTACCGAATGACGACCTATACTATCTAATCTTCACAAAGATCTTCAGTATACGGATCATTTCTTCATCTTGATCACAAAGACCCTCCATCTCGAGTCTTGTGTTGTTTGAGGTAGATCTTGCTTGTAGCGATTTTCTTTAAAGTTATGACTAGGTAGCTATAACTTTCATGTTCACTTCCAAAGTTATTCCTGAAGTTGTTATAACTTTGTCTCACAGACTTTGTCAAAGTTATGCCTAACTTTGATCTTTCTTCTCATAATTGTTGCTAGCTATAATAAGACTAAAGCACACAATTACACGCATATGATATATCTAGTAAAGCATATTATCACGTAAACACATGTCATTATCAAAACTATGAAATTGGTCCAACAAATTCCCCATTTTTGATGATGACAAGTCTCTTATGATTTCCTCTTAACATAGTGACTAAGTATGGTTCCCCCTCAACAAAGCACTCCAAAGTTATAGCAACTTTGATCGCAAGAAAAAAACAACTTAGCCAAAGTTATAGCTTGAGAGAATTTAAGAGATAACGAGTCTTGACAAGGAGCAAGCTTAAGCAAAGACTCAAATCATATCATTTCTTCCCCCTCTTGGCATCATTGAAAAGACAAGAACAAGGATATAAAATGACTAGAATAACACACTCCAAGGCAAGAAATAGATATGCAAAATACGCAATATAAAACGATATATAACAAGCAAAATCAAGTGCAAATGTTAATTAAGAACTACAAACCACAAGAAATATTGTTAGTTGCCATTTGGGCCGAATAGGATAGAGTTTAACAAGCCAAAATGGGCCAAATTAGGAAAGTAGTTCAAGAAACAAACAAACAAGGATAAGAGAGCAAGGCATGTTGGGTAGGCAGGTGTTATTAGGGTGCAACATAACCGGGTCGTGTGCGGTACTCGAGAGTGGAAAGACGGTCAAGGCACGAGGACACATGGGTAGCTTGAGCGGTGAGGCAAACGTCAAAGTTCCGAACTTTCAAGGAAAGAGCCTCCGTCGCATCAAAGATAGTACGCATCCCCTCACGCATTTCCGTACCACTTTTAACCAAAGAACCGCCTTGGCTCACCAAAAATGTCATCCGATCCCTTTGCCTATACATTTCTTGTCGACAATCGACAACGTTCCTCTCTAATTTTGCTAGGCAATCATCAACACCCGTCATCCAAGACCTCAACTCACTACTCACACCCGACCCACCATGGTCACGGGTGGAGCTAGTGGACCCTATTGCCACGGTTTTGACAATTTTGTCAACAACCGCATCAATCTTCTTATCTTGCGCATCAAGGCGCTCCATTACTTTACCCATAAACACATTCAATTTTGATTCAAGCCCCGAAAAATCAGCCACATTCGGTTTCACAACAACCGAACCACCTTTTTTTTTTTTCTTTTTTCTTTTTCCTTTTTTTTGTTTGTTTGTTATGTCTTCACTAACACTCTCTTGCACCTTTTTGTTTTTCAATCGACGCCTTTTTGTAACTTCAAGCACCGAACGCGGCTCGGTTTGGGTCAAATTGGGTGATTTTTGGTTGGGTTGTGGTGATGGATTGGTAAACATGTAAGGTGTTTGAGTTTTGGAGTTTGTGTTTTTGTTGAGTAGCAGTGTAGCACCGGCTCTACTCCTCTTTTTCCTTTTTTTTTGTTTTTGAATTTGGGTAGGAAAAGGAATCTAAGGTAATTATTTTGGGGATATGGTAATGATAGGATTTTGTAAATAAAAAAGATATGGTAAGGTGATTTTGGTTGAGAATTTCGGCTAACATAAGATACATGGGTAGAATTTTGGTTCAATTAGGAAAGTGAATAAGATAGGTTTTTGGCAAATATGTGGTTTATAATTCAATTTTCATAAAACACTTAATATGCAAGATACTCACGTAAAATATATAATATTAAACACAAATATACTAGCAATGAAATATGCGGACACAGTCATACAATCTCGTCTTATTCTAACCAGCCACGTAGGTTCACAAAATAAATATGACGAATTTAATTGCTACCGATTAAACCAATTTCCAACCGCAAAATCTCAAAACGTCTTCTTGCTAACGCCTTTGTTAAAATGTCAGCCCATTGATTTTCAGTACTACAAAATTCGAGTTTAATGTTGCCCTTTTCTACATGGTCACGTAAAAAATGATGTCTAATGTCTATATGCTTAGTACGAGAATGTTGAGCTGGGTTCTTAGAAATAATAATAGCACTCGTATTATCACAGAAAACAGGCATACAACCAACATTAACACCGTAATCACATAGTTGTTGCTTTAACCAAAGTAGTTGAGAACATACCAGTCCTGCAGCGATATATTCGGCTTCTGCAGTAGACAATGCAACCGAATTTTGCTTCTTTGAGCCCCAAGTAATTATGCAAGGTCCAACAAACGTGGCAAATGCAGAGGTAGTTTTTCTATCTAAGGAACATCCTGCATAATCTGCATCTGAATATCCTACTAGATTGAATTTACACTCAAGTGAATACCACAAATATAAATTAGATGTACCAATTAAATATCTCAAGATACGTTTAACTGCAATCATATGTGACTCTTTAGGACATGATTGAAATCTAGCACATACACACACGCTGAACATAATGTCAGGTCTACTTGCAGTTAAATATAATAAAGAACCAATCATACCTCGATATGTAGTCTCATCTACGGACTTACCATTTTTGTCCAAGGTCAACTTTTTATCAGTTACCATAGGTGTGTCCATTGGATGAGCGTTCTCCATACCAAATTTTATGATTAGCTCCTTGACATATTTTTGTTGGTGAATCTTTATTCCTTCTTTGGTTTGTTGAATTTGCAATCCTAGGAAGAATTTCAATTCTCCCATCATGCTCATTTCAAATTCTGAGGTCATTAGATCTGAAAAGTACTTAGACAATTTATTGTTAGTAGAACAAAAAATAATATCGTCTACATAAATTTGAGCAACAAGTAAATCAGAACCCTCGGATTTTAGAAATAAGGTTTTGTCGACAGACCCTCTTTTAAAATTGTTTTGCAATAAGAATTTTGACAATCTGTCGTACCAAGCCCTAGGTGCTTGTTTCAAACCATATAAAGCTTTATCGAGTTTAAAAACATGGTTTTGAAACTTGCTATTCAAAAATCCAGGAGGTTGTTCAACAAAAACCTCTTCTTCCAAATAACCGTTAAGAAAGGCAGTCTTAACGTCCATTTGGAGTAATTTCATTCCTTTATGAGCTGCGAAGGCGATGAGCAAGCGAATAGCTTCAAGTCTTGCTACTGGGGCGAATGTCTCGTCATAATCAATCCCTTCTTGTTGCTTATAACCTTGAACGACCAATCGAGCCTTGTTACGAACTATAACTCCTGAATCATCCAATTTATTTCTGAATACCCATCGAGTACCAATCACAGTTCGATGAGGAGGTCGTGGCACAAGGTGCCATACTTTATTACGTTCGAACTGTTGAAGCTCCTCTTGCATAGCCACAATCCAGTCGGATTCTGCAAGAGCTTCTTTGATGTTGGTGGGCTCTATGGTAGACAGAAAAGAATAGAATGAACAAAAGTTATTTAATGTTCGCCTTGTTTGAACTCCCTTATTCAAACTTCCTAGGATATTATCCATAGGATGAGAACTCTTATATTTCCATTTCTTAGAGTTCCTAGGCTCATCATCATCTGATGAACTATCACTTTCCTCAAATGATTCAGAATCAAGATTGGTTCCCCCTGAGTTGGACTCTGGGGTTATAGCTGAAGTTGGTACAACTTCAGTTACACCATCTTGGTTCTGGTTCAAAGTTATAGCATCATCAGTTATAACTTCAGTTTCCTTTTCCTTGTTTTGAGAAGAGACATTCGTATCATTAACAATTGTCTCAGTTCTCTGTTCAAGGTCATTTGCGGATTTATCAAGTTCATCATTGATTCCTTCAATAAATTCTTCATTATTATCTGGCTCGTCTTCCCTTGAAAGGCGAAAGTCTGGATCATTCATGTCTTCTTCTTCATTCTGTTCAACTTGCTCAGGCACATTATCTTCATCAAATACAACATGAACACTTTCTTCTATGCACAAAGTTCTTTTGTTAAAAAATTTAAAAGCTTTACTATGATTAGAATAACCAACAAACACAGCTTCGTCACTTCGTGGATCAAATTTGCTTAAATTACTTTTTCCATTATTATGGACAAAACATTTACTACCGAAGCAACGAAGGTGAGCTATATTGGGTTTTCTCCCTCTTAAAAGTTCATAGGGAGTCTTTTTGAGAATAGGTCTAATCATAGCTCTATTGTGCACATAGCATGCAGTACTAATGGCTTCTGCTCAAAAGCTCTTAGGAAGGCCACTACACAAAAGCATAGTGCGAGCCATGTCCTCTAATGTTCTATTCATACGTTCCACGACACCATTTTGTTGTGGGGTTCGTGGTGCAGAAACGTTATGTCCTACACCATTCTCCATACAATATTCTATAAAAGCTTGATTATCAAATTCGATGCCATGATCCGTACGAATGGAAACTAACTTTTTATCATACTTGTTTTGGGCGAGCTTCATTAGTACTACAAACTCATCGAAAGTTTCATCTATAGTAAATAGAAAGATAGGACATAGATACCTTGAGTAGTCGTCGACTAGGACGAATACGTACCTTGATCCACCGCGGCTTCTGACTTTCATAGGTCCACACAAATCCATGTGTACCAACTCAAGTGGACGCTCTGTACTTACTACTCCTTTGGGTTTGAATGAAGATCTAACTTGTTTACAACGGGCACATGAGTCACACATTTTCTCTTGTTCGAATTTGATTGAGGGTAAGCCCTCAACTAAATCCCACAATTTGAGTTTCTTTAAAATTGTTGGACTAATGTGTGCAAACCTCTTGTGCCACAAACATGAATCATCCACAGTGACTTTCATGCACGTAAAGGAACTTGTAGTGACTTTGTTTAAATCAATCATATACACGTTCCGTTTACGTAGACCTTCTAAGATAACATTGCTAGTTCCTTCAACTATGATACGACAAACATTTGAATGAAAAACGACTTTGTTTCCTTTGTCACATAATTGAGAGATACTAAGCAAGTTATGCTTAAGACCATCTACCAGATATACATTATTAATAGCATGTAAAGAAGATATACCAATCTTACCTACACCAATTATATTTCCCTTCTTGTTGTCTCCAAAGGTGACCTTGCCACCGTTGAAGGGCTCTAGTGAAAGAAAAAGATTCTTGTTTCTGGTCATGTGTCTCGAACATCCACTGTCGGGATACCATAGATTATTTTCTTTCACTATTATCTGCAAGAGAGTCAAATACAACTTTTAGGTACCCACGCTAAGTTGGGTCCTTTGTGGTTAGTGACTCTATATATTTGATCCTTCCTAACCCATACTTGTTTGAAAATTCTTTTCTTCTTGGGATAGGGCTTGCTAGGTTTATTATCATGTTTGTTATTGTTGCGACGCACATTAGGTTTAAACGACTGCTTCTGATTCACATAAGGTTTCGATTTTGAAGGTACAGATGTGTAATCGAAAGCTATGTCATAAAACCACCTGAACTCATTATTTCTAACCTCATCACGTTGAGATTCAGGTTCAGACTCATTAACACTAGACACGTCATGTTATTTAACAAACTCAGTTTGATTTTTGTTGTCGTTGACATATTTAACACAATTATCTTTAACATGACCGTTGTGACCACAATAATTGCAAATCAGATATTCTGAAACATTGACGTACTTCCTTCTTTTAAAATCACGATCAGAAGGAGTGGATTTGCACTTATCATGGTCTCTACGACTATAACATTCATGACCTAGACCCATCTTCATGTTATTATTAGGCTGTTCGGTAAGGAAGTCTAAGACCTTCTGACTTATCATGAACTTTTCGTGCATGTAGGAACAATTCCTTCAAAGACTGAATTTCTTTTTCACACGACGAATGATCTACATTCGAGTCTTTGGAGGGATTGTTCCTTTTGAAATTTTCACGAAAATCATTGAAACGTTTGTTCAAGATAAGTTTCTCCTCATTATGTTGACTCTTGATTTGGGAGAATTCAGCCTTTATATCTTTCAATTGCTGAGAGAGAAAGGAGTTTACTTTCTCGTGATCAAGGATAACAACTTCTTTTGTCTTAGCTTCAGATTGTAAAAGCTCATTGACTTTCTTCAATTCTAAAGTTATAGCTTCATTAGCTATAACTTTGGCTTGAAGATGCTTAATGTTGAGCTTTAACTTTGAGATTATAGCTTCATTAGCTATAACTTTAGACCTCAAGAGCTTCTTTCTCAACATTTGTCTTGTCTGAAGTTATAGCTGAAGTTGCCATAACTTTAGACTTGAGCTTTTTAGCTTTGGCCTTTAGAAGTTGGTTTTCCTCAGCAATATCAAGAATTTGTTCTTTAAGATCTTTTAATTCAAGACTCTGTTCATGACAATGATCTAAGGCTTCTTCAAAATACTTAATTAAAGAATTCTTAGATAAATTCTTAACTTGCTTTTTAAGTTCAAGATGACTAACCTCTTCGTCATCTTCTGAATCTGGTTCTGAATATGAGTTGCCAACAAGACACATCTCGGATTCGCTTTCATTGTCACTGTCAGAAATTAGGTCAAGACTGACGTTGCTTAGACACAAGTTGGCGACTTCCTCTTCCTCTGACTCGTCGTCCTCTGTGTCGAGATCTCCCCAGCAATAAGTCATCATCACTTGCTTCAATTCCTTTTTGGTTTTGTCTCGTTGATTTTTGTCTTTGATTTTCTTCCATGTGGGGCAATCTGCACTGAAACTATTCAGAAAAGACAACTAAACAATGACAAACTGAGCTAAGATTAAGACTCTTGCAAGTACTCTGTTTCTGATTGAATTGATTGTTAAAGAACAAGGATAGGACCTTAACCAAAGCACAAAGCCAATGGTTGAGGGTTGAACCTTGATCCCAGCACACAGCTAAGGACCCAAGCTCATTTCCAAGCACAAAGCAAAGGAAGTTGTCTCAAGCACACAGCCAAGAGATTTCAACAGAAACAAGGTTTCAGTTTTATGTTTTACTTCAAATCTGTCTTTCATTCATAAGGAAAAGGCCTTATATAGGCAAGGACATTACATCCTATTCGTTCATTACATCCTAGGGCCACAATGGGTTTGCAAAAGAAACAGAAATAACAGCTACATTGTTCAGCATAAAGCAATAAAGTAGAAAAGTAGTTCTAATAGGACAATCTGCCTAAATTGGTTTGTTGGGGTTGAAACTGGTGGAGGGGTGGACTTCTGAGCTTGATTCTTGAGCTCAACTGAAGTGGGATGGATGCCAAAGGTCCTTCTAAAAGGCCCTCGAGTTTGGTTGATCATAAAAGGAAAGTTTGATAGTGACATGTTAACTACTGCAAAAAGGCTGAAATCTGGACAGTCTGAAGTTGTCCCTAAGCTAACTCTTTGTGTGTTTGTTTCTGGGGAGGGAAGTCCTGGGGAAGGTTGTAGAGGACCTTCCCAAGACATAGGTTTGAGGGTTGGTTAGGCTTGTTTGATTGTGTGGGGCCCCATGGACCTTGTTTAGAAAGGCTGTGATAGGCTGTTTTTGGCTGGGGGCTGTTTTTGTTGTGTTGGGTTTGTTGGGATGTTGGCTGAGCTTTGTTGTGGCCTAGTCTTGGGAAGTGGATGGCTAGGCTTTGTTCTGGTTGTGGTGGTGTTGTCTTAGCAGGCTTGAAGTGGTTGTGGCTTGGACTGAATAGAACATTGTCATAGCTGGTCATGGTGTTGTCTGAATGTAGGTTGTTGTTTTGAGGTTGAGTCTTGTCTTGAGTTTGTGTCTTGTCTTGAGCTCGTGTCATGGCTCGTGTCTTGGCTTGGTCACATACTCCCGTTGCAACCTCCTTTTCTTGAAAAGGATTTGCCCTCAAATCTTCCTCACCTTCATCATCTGATTCACCATGGTAAGGACTCAGGTCTCCAACATTGAAAGTACCATGTACACCATAGCTTTCTGGTAGATCCACCTTGTAAGCATTTGTGCCTATCTTCTCCAATATCTCAAATGGTCCATCAGCTCTTGGCATGAGCTTGTTTCTCCTCTTGTCTGGAAATCTCTCTTTTCTTAAATGCAGCCATACAAGATCCCCTGCCTTGAATTCCCTTGCTTTCTTAGGCCCCTTGGACCTAGCTTTGTACAACTCATTGGACCTTTCAATATGCTTCTTGACTTGCTCATGAATCTGTATCATTTGCTCAACTCTTTTCTTTGCATCATAGCTTGTCTTGTTTCCTTTGACTGGTGCTAGGTCTGTAGGCATGAGAGGATTAGTGCCATAAACTGTTTCAAAAGGACTTTTACCTGTGCTGCTGGAGGGAGCTCTGTTGAAGGCAAATTCAGCTTGTGCTAGCTTGATGTCCCAATCTTTTAATGACTTAGAAACAATGCTCCTTAAGATCTTCCCTAGTGTTCTGTTAGTGACTTCTGTCTGCCCATCAGTTTGGGGATGGTGAGAAGTACTAAACAATAACCTGGTCTTCAACAGCTTCCACAAGGTTCTCCAGAAGTGGCTCATGAACTTTGTGTCTCTATCTGAGACAATGCTTCTAGGGACCACATGTAACTTGACAACCTCCCTAAAGTATAGTTCAGCTACCCCCAATGCATCCTCAGTCTTCTTACAAGCAATGAAATGTGCCATCTTGCTGAATCTATCTACAACCACCATGATTGAATCCTTTCCCCTTTGAGGTCTAGGTAAGGCTACAATAAAGTCCATACTGAGGTCTTCCCATGGCTTGTTGGGTACTGGAAGTGGTGTGTAAGGGCCTGCTTGAAAGTGTGCCTTGGCTAGTTGACAAGATCTGCATCTTTTGAGGGCATCTTGCACATCACTGAGCATCTTAGGCCAATAGAACTGATCTTGTAAGATGTCATAGGTCTTCTGTAACCCAAAGTGACCAGCAAGGCCATTGGAGTGAACCTCTTTGACCAGTAGTCCCCTATAAGGTCCCTTAGGCACACACAGTTTGTTTCCATAGAATAAGTATCCTTCTTGAGCTGTGTACTTGCTCCCTTTCTTGACTTGCCCTTCTTGGTGTACCTCCCATTCATGCTTGAAGTCTGGGTCCCCTTGATAGAGCTCTTTCATAAATTCAAACCCCAACACCCTTTGCTCCATGAAGGTCAACATTACAGACCTTCTAGACAATGCATCAGCTACAACATTGTTCTTACCTTCTATGTACTTGCTGGAGAATGAGAAGGATTGCAAGAACTCTACCCATTTGGCATGCCTGGGGTTGATTTTGTGTTGTCCATTGATGTATTTGAGAGCCTCATGATCAGAATGAAGCACAAAAGGCTTAGGCTTCAAGTAGTGTCCCCAATGATTCAATGCCCTCACAATGGCATAGAATTCCTTGTCATATGTGGAATAGTTAAGCTTGGCCCCATTTAGCTTCTCACTAAAGTATGCCACAGGTTTCGTTTCTTGAGTAAGCACAGCTCCTATGCCAAGACCACTGGCATCACACTCTACCTCAAAGAGTTTGTTAAAGTCTGGTAGAACCAATATTGGAGACTTGCACAATATCTCTTTGATCAGATTGAAGGACCTTTCAGCCTTCTCATTCCACTTGAACTCTCCCTTCTTCATGCACTCAGTAATGGGGGCCATGATTGAACTAAACCCTTGTATGAATCTCCTATAGAAAGATGCCAACCCATGGAAACTTCTTACATCAGTAACAGTTTGGGGAATGGGCCATTCCTTGATTGCTTGCACTTTCTCAGGATCAACTGCTACCCCTTTCTTAGAGATGATGAACCCAAGGAAGTAAACCTCAGGCTGCATGAGGGTGCACTTCTCTAGCTTGCCATACAACTTGTTTTCTCTTAGGACCTCAAACAACAACTTCAGATGTTGCAAATGTTCTCCCTTAGTTGAACTGTAAATAAGAATATCATCAAAGTACACCACTACAAACTTGCCTAAGTAAGGCCTTAGGACCTCTGTCATCAACCTCATGAAGGTGCTAGGGGCATTAGACAACCCAAAAGGCATCACCAGCCATTCATAGAGCCCATGTTTAGTCTTGAAAGCTGTCTTCCATTCATCCCCTGCTCTTATCCTCACTTGGTGGTAGCCCTGCCTCAGATCAATCTTAGTGAACACTTGAGCCCCACTTAGCTCATACAGAATATCATTAAGTCTAGGTATGGGAAACCTATACTTGATGGTAATGTTGTTGATGGCCCTACTATCAATACACATACGCCAAGTCCCATCCTTCTTTGGCACAAGCAAGGCTGGTACAGCACAAGGACTGAGGGACTCGCTGACATAGCCCTTGTTGAGTAGTTCACCTACTTGAAGTTGGAGCTCTTGTGTAGCCTTAGGGTCACTCCTGTAGGCTGGCTTGTTGGGTAAGATAGCTCCAGGCACTAGGGCAATGTGGTGCTCTATCCCTCTCAGTGGTGGCAGTCCACTAGGAAGCTCAGTAGGGAAGACATCACCATAACTTTCTAGGATAGATTTGACCTCTTCAGGGATAACAATGATACTCATCCCAGTCTCCTTGACTAGCAATATGTATACAGGTTGTAGCTCACTTAGCTCTTGTGCTATTTCTGATTCACTTATCAACATGACTTCTTTGGAAGCCTCACTCATGGGGTTTGGGGTGATCTTTAAAGCAGGTGGTAAAGGTGCTAGGGTGATCTTCTTCTTCCCATACTTGAAGGTGTAAGTGTTGTCTCTCCCATGGTGTATGGCATCCCTATCAATCTCCCATGGTCTCCCAAGCAGAAGGTGACATGCATCCATAGGTAGAACATCACAAAGACTCTCATCCACATACCCTTTACCAATTGAGAAAGGTATAACACATTGGTTATCCACCTTGATTTCAGCCCCTTTGTTTAGCCATCTGAGTTTGTAAGGTAGGGGGTGGTCTTTGGTGGGTAGAGCTAGCTTGTCTATCAGTGTTTTGGAGGCCACATTAGTGCAGATTCCCCCATCAATAATGAGGTTACATACTCTACCCTTGATGGTACATCTGGTCCTAAAGATCTGGTGTCTTTGGTCCTCTTCCAAAGGTTGTGGTTGAGTATGCATTACCCTCCATGTTACCAAACTTAACCCTGCATCATGCTCTATCAACTCCTCACTAGCCTCTACCTCAGGCTCTTCCATCTCTTCATCACAGACCAACACTTCATCATCTCCCCAATGGATTACTTCTAGGGTACTCAGAGCCTTTTTAGATGGACATTCTCTAGCAAAATGTCCATACCCTTGACATTGAAAACACTTTTTGAGAGGGGTAGTCTTCCTTTGGCCTGCCTCAACAGCCTTGCCTTTATCAAGGTTGAAAGGAGTCTTAACAGGAACCACAGGTTCTACTATCTTAACTCCTACAAAAGGTTTGAAGGTGGGGGTTCTGGAAGGTGTCTTAGAAGCACTGGCCTTTCCTTTTCCCAATTTTTCTACCCTTAAAGACAAGTTGACAGCTTCCTCAAAGGAGTATATGTTTTGTCGCCTGACTTTGCTAGCTATCCTTTCATCCAACCCCTCTAAGAACCTTGCTATCTTTTGTTCAGATTTCTCAACAACCTCACATTGCAAAGTGAGTTGTTCAAAGTCTCTTAGGTAGGACTCTAAAGGTCTTTGGTCTTGCTTTAGGTGAGTAAGCTTAATGAACATGTCTTGAGTGTAGTCCCTAGAGACAAACTTAGCTCTCATTTTCTTTTTCAGTTTGAACCATGACTTTACAGGTTCTTTCCCTTCTCTAACCCTCAAGGTTTTCATGTTTTCATACCAAAGTGAGG
Organism: Heliosperma pusillum; assembly: GCA_022085475.1. NCBI lineage: Eukaryota > Viridiplantae > Streptophyta > Magnoliopsida > Caryophyllales > Caryophyllaceae > Heliosperma > Heliosperma pusillum. The sequence goes on along the minus strand of JAIUZE010070515.1, from coordinate 775 downwards.
CATAGCCTTTTAGTTTCATGATAGCAACCTTAAAAGCCTTTCTATCAGTGTATCCTTTAAACTCAAAGACTCTTTCTACAGACCTTAGCCAATCTAAGAAATCTTCAGGGTTCAAGCTACCTAGAAAGTCAGGAATCTCTACCTTGATATCTTTGTCTTGGTGTCTGAGAAGATTGTGATCTGAGCCATCTGAATCTGACATTTCAAACTGATCTACAGGTTGTCTCCTCGTTACTCCACCTTGTGGGAAAGGTGCTCCTCTTCCTCGACCTCTGCCTCCCCTTGTATCATTGTTCTGTTGGCCCTCAAGGAGTTCATTGACAGATCTAGAGACCTCCATTACAGTGCTGACAAGATCTTGAACTGTGTTTTCAAGACCTGTGATTCTCTCTTCACTCATGGTTGTATTTTGTGTTTTTAATGTAGTTAGGTAGATGAACTCACAAACCAAAGCTCTGATAACCAATTTGCACTGAAACTATTCAGAAAAGACAACTAAACAATGACAAACTGAGCTAAGATTAAGACTCTTGCAAGTACTCTGTTTCTGATTGAATTGATTGTTAAAGAACAGATAGGACCTTGAACCAAAGCCAAAGCCTTGGGTGAGGTTTGAACCTTGTCCCAGCACACACTAAGGACCCAAGCCTCACTTCCAGCACATAGCAAAGAAGTTGTGCTAAAGCACACAGCCAAGAATTCAAACAGAAACAAGGTTTTCATTTATATTTACTTCAAACTGTCTTTCATTCAAAGGAAAGGCTTATTAGCAAGG